>CAJHQP010002970.1:0-75088 GCA_905132765.1 Moricandia arvensis | reverse complement strand
CACTTAAGCTTCGTGGATGATATTATGGTATTCACTGATGGACGAGTACGATCAGTCGAAAGCATTGTTGATGCCTTTAACTATTTTGGTAAAGTTTCTGGGCTGAATATAAGTATGAAAAAACTACAATCTACTCTGCTGGAATTTCGGACGCATCAATTCAAACTCTTGAGCAACGGTTTGCTTTTGCGTCAGGTAAATTGCCAGTGAGATACTTGGGATTACCCATGCTTTCTAAACGAATGGGTAAGTCTGATTACAATATTCTGAGCGAGAAAATAAGGCATTGTAATGGTCTTTGGACGAATATATTTCTCTCCATGGCCGGGAGGCTGCAACTTATAAAGTCAGTGCTATTGAGTATTGTCAACTTTTGGATGGCTGGGTTTTTGTGACCAGGAGGATGCATCAAGGAGATCAACAGTATTTGCTCAACATTTTTGTGGTCAGGTCCTGCTCTCAATTCTCGAAAGGCTAAGATTTCCTGGGAAATATTAACTCGAGAAAAACGCGAAGAGGGACTGAGACTTAGATCCTTATAAGAGGTGAATAATGTTTGTTGTTTAAAGTTGGTATGGCGCATCGTCTTTGGTCCTCCCTCTCTCTGGACCAAGTGGATTCACACCTATTTGATAAAGCGAGGAAATTTCTGGAGAAATGGTTCTTGGATGTGGAGAAAATTGCTAAAACATCGAGCTAAGGCGAAAGATTTGCATAAGATGAAAGTTGGAGATGGACATGGAACCTCGTTCTGGTCTTATTCCTAGTCGCCTATGGGTAGACTACATGATCTCTTTGGGCCTCGAGGATGTATCGACATGGGCATTCCATTAAACTCAATGGTTCATAAGGTAATGGCAAACATGAGGAGGAGGCGTCACCGTCTTGATATCTATAATGAGCTTGAAAACCTTATTGCAATACTAAGGGAGAAGATGACATTGATGGATGATCAACCACTTTGGAAACATGGTAGTGGAAAATTCAAACTTATTTTTGTGACGAAGCTGACTTGGGAATTAACCCGGAGCCATGAGCCACCAGTCGCATGGTGGAAAGTGATATGGTTTCAGCATTGCACTCCGAAGTATGCCTTCCTACACTGGCTTACAATCCACGATCAACTGTCAACGGGAAAGAGAATGCTCGCCTGGAACGCAAGCTTGGACGCATCATGTGTCCTCTGCCACACCCCCTTGGAATCTCGGGAGCATATGTTCTTTGAATGTGCGTACTCGACAGAAGTCTGGTCACTCTTAATGTCTAGTCTATTGCAGGTGAGATACACTGCAAGATGGTCGGAATTGATGGAGTTGAGTATGGACACTAATCGAGGTCTACTTGAAACCTTCCTAACAAGGTACACTATCCAAGCCACTATATTTTTCTGTGGAAAGAAAGGAATGAAAAGCGACATGGGGCTACACCTATCACAGCAGTAACACTAGCATAAACGGTGGATCGACATGTTCGAAATCGTTGCTTGGCGTTTCGCCAACAAGGAAACTTCAAACTTGCAGCGGGACTTTCTTTGTGGTTGGCCACAAGATGACATTTGTACTTTTTTTGGTTCTCACAGAAGTCCCATAGTGTTCACTCTCCTATAAACAGATGCACTAGTTGTACAAATGGTATTTTCTTTTGAATAAATTTAACATACTAGGGGAAGCCCGCGCTTCGCGCGGGATTTGGTAATTTATTGTATTGGAATTGTGTTGTTATTTGTTCCAGAACTGTTGTCTGCATAATAAGTTTAGGGGCTTGTGTAGTATAATATATGTTATATCCAGAGTGGGGGAAAATAGCAATGTCCAATTTTTGTGAAGAATGGTGTGGAGTGTGTGGTTTCGGAACCGTGTTTTTCAACTTTTTAACCATATTGAGCTTTGTATAGGGGGTTAGACTTTTCAAGATAGTCCAATTGGATGGTGAGGGGTTCCTATTGGGAATACAAAAGTCAGTGATTGTAACATACAATTAACTAAGGCCTATGAGAATTCATGCAATTTTAAGATTCTTGTGATATGGTTAGGATGTCTGTGAAGCTATGGCAGCATAAATATTGGTGGACTTCTTGTTTGTTTTATAAAGTAAGAATATAACCATTAGTGAGTTTATATTGGTCTATAGGTACTGTTTAGGTTTAATGTATATAAGCATTAAGCCTCCAACTATTATTTTGTTTCCGGCTGGCTCAATTTTTGTAGGGGAGTTGCTAGCTCCGAGCTTTGAGGTTAATACGTTGTGTTGGAGGGCGTGTCTAATATATGTTATGTGTTTTCCAGTGGTTTGGTAGTAACATTTTGTTTAGCTTAAGGTCGTTGGGTTGGCATTACACCTTTGGTGGTGTGGAAAGTAGACGTTTATTTTCTTGGCTTGTGCAAAAATCAGTTTATATGACCGGGTAGTTTATGTGTCCGACACTCTCAAATGCTGTTATCAAATGGCGGTGGATAAAATAGCAATAAGTGTTTAATGAGTTCATGTTTCTGGTGTCAGTATTCTAAATTATATACCATTGTTTTAATGTTGGTGGTTGACCCACAGTGTTTAGCTACTATGTAAGTTACTTGTATTAAGATATAGTTGATTCGTGAGTTGATTTGTGATTTTCCCACTTCACTACTTCTCAATCTGATTCCAAGATACAAAGATCGCTTTTATAATTATTTCTCAATCTCCACATGATTAGTTATCGGCATCATATATCACATAATAAGCAAAAAATCACTTATAGTAAGGTAAGTCTGAAATATATCCCAAAGAACCTTCAAAATGGCTATGAGGAATCTAAAATATGTATTTCTCTTAATAGCATATAAGTACTTGCATAAAGTCTTTTGCCTTTATCATAACTTGGGCATTTTTACCTTTCACCAAGAGCTCTAACAATATCTGGAAAAAATAAAAATATAGCATTGATCCAAAACGAAAAAGATGACATTTCTAGATTAAAATTAAGTTATGATGTTTTTGTGTGGGTTGATTTGAATCGATCTCAATTTAGATAATTAGATTGGTTTCCTTGCATGATTGAACCTGAAGCAAGGAAACCAATCTAATTATCTAAATTGAGATCGATTCAAATCAACCCACACAAAAACATCATAATTAATCTAAGAATAGGCAATAATGGACTCAACTTACATTAGAATCTCGTCAATATCAGTGAAGGTTAAAATCGCAATCACAAAACGGAGAGACAGAGATCTGCAATTAAATACGTCAGAGCCAAGAGGCTTAACCACCATCGCCGGCGACAAAAGATTCGCATAGGACAATAAGGCAGATGAGGAGACCTGGAGCCACTCGCAAAGGAGGAGACGAAGTGAATCGTCTAAAGAATTGACGTTTGTTTTTATTTTTAAAATCTGCATCAGATTTCATAAATCAATCAGAATAGGATGAAAGCAAAACCTTGAAACGATCTACCGATGTTTTAGTTACTAATGCTTCCAAGCAAATGATTCTTAAGCGGTATTACTGATTGAAACTAGGGCCGACATAAGCATTATGCAGAGCCTTCTTAGATATGCAGTAGTTGAAATGCTAATTGTATATCAAATCGATAAGAAAGCTAACCTTTTTATAGGCGTAGTACACCTCCTTGAAGAGAGTAACTCTCATTCAGTGTCAAATCGTGCTTGACGTCCGTCTATGGAGCTAAGTCGTCTGTTTGAAGCGATGAATCAAACCATCGTGACGGTTCAGATTTTAGAACCATATACAAAACGACGCCATGGAAGCCACATACAGAGCTTATACATGACGATTCGTCTAACTCTTCATCATCAAACTCCATTGTTGCTGCAGGACATCAGAGATTGACAAAGTAGATAAACCTTAATTTACTTTTAACAACAAAGACATTTAGCATAGAAGACAACGCTTGTACGGTTCAAAACAAAAGAATAGCTCATTACAATTTTACGCTAGTCCAAGATAAAGCCCATTCACAATATGAACACAACCCATCATTAACAAAAAAAAAAAGTACACATGTCAGCTTTATGTTTTACGTGTCACTCTAAAAGAAAAAAAAGGTGGCTTCACTTAATCGCTTTTCTTAGTTATCTCGTTCGATAGAGAAGGTTATCTCCGGTCAATCGTAGTATCTCCGGCGTCTTCTCAGGTGAATCCTTGTTGTTTTTTTTTGCTTCTTTGTTCGATCTGTGTAGCTACGTTGGTTCGATTGTGTGGATCGTTTCATTTTTGGGGTTATGATAAGCTTATTTGCAGTGTTTGTGCGTCTATGTATGTGTTCGTCTTCAATTTTTGTTTTGTTTTAGGGCTTTGTGAGTGCTAATAGGCTTTCTGGTGTTTTCGAAGGTTTCATTATGTTTAGTGGGAAGAGAACTGATGGTTCATCTCAAGGGTCTGGTTCCCGTGAAGCTGCTCTTGTCTCAGGTGGTGGACGTGGTGGTCCTCAGCGTGGTGGCCGTGGTGGTCCTCAGCCTGGTGGCCGTGGTGGTCCTCAGCGTGGTGGACGTGGTGGTTTCCAGCAGGGACGAGGTGGACAGCACCAAGGTGGAAGAGGTTATAATCCACATTTTCAGTCCCAACAGGGCGGTCGTGGTGGCGGTCGTGGATATGGCCAACCACCACAACAGTACGGTGGACCGAGAGGAGGACCTCCTCTTGGTGGTTATGGAGGTGGTGGTCGTGGAGGTGCACCCTCTGCTGGACTGCCACAGAGACAATCAGTTCCCGACCTGCATCAAGCTACCTCTACCTCACCTACTTATCAAGCGGTGTATTCTCAGCCTCCTCAGATGCGGGATCCTCCTGCTCCGGTACGACAATTTGAACAGCTCTCTATTGAAAAAGGAGCTTCCAGTCAGGCAATCCAGTCTATTCCATCTTCCAGCCAAGCTTTTAAGTTTCCAATAAGCCCTGGTGAGGGAACGTTCGGCAAGCAATGCCTTGTCAAGGCCAACCACTTCCGTGTTGAGTTTCCTGACAAAGATGTGTACCATTATGATGTACGGTTTTGACTCATCTCTTACCTTGCTATCTTTTCTAAAGGTATACAGCATCTAATGCTGCCTGTTTTCTTGGGTTTTACAGGTTACCATTACTCCAAGAGGTGTTAATCGTGCTGTGATGAAGGAGTTGGTCGCCAGGTATGGTGATGAACACCTTGGAGGGTATCGTCCGGTATATGATGGTCAAAAAAATCTGTACGCTGCACAACAGCTACCGTTTCACTCGAAGGAATTCACAATCCCACTTCTTGACGCCGAAGCAGGGCCTGAGGGACAAAGGTCAGTTCTTGTACTATTGTTCTTTGGTTTTACTCTATTAAGGAAATTTCATAGTAAATCATGAATTTCCTCTTTTACAGACGAGAAAGGGAATTCAAAGTTGTGATCAAGCTAGCTGCAAGCGTTAATCTGCTTCACCAGGAGGCTCTGCAGGCTCTTGACATTGTCCTTCGTGAGTTGCCAACCTCCAAGTAAGTTAACTCATCCTATTTATGTTTGTCACTCTAGTACTATGCTTATATGTCTCAGCTCTTTTTGTTTTGCTAACATGTTAGGTATACTCCTGTGGGCCGGTCATTTTATTCTCGTGCAGTAACGCAATCATTGGGGAGTGGCCTGGAGAGCTGGCGTGGATTCTACCAAAGCATTCGTCCTACACAGATGGGCTTATCACTCAACATCGGTGAGAGATGGCTTTTTGCTTTACCTTCATTAACATATCATAAACGGGCCTCCTTGTAATGTCTCAGCTCATGCTACAATTGTCTTTTCTTTTCGTAGATATATCATCGACAGCATTCCTAGAGGCAGGTCCTGTGACTGGATTCGTTTCCAAGTTGCTGCATCCACGTAATATATCCGGACCTTTATCTGATGCTGATCGTGTGAAGGTACGATTCGTTGTCTGGTAACTAATGTGTATGCTTCCATAGCGGAAGGGAAATGATGCAGTTTTGAACCTTCCTGTTCACTGACTTTAAATCTTGTCCTGTCAACAGATTAAAAAGGCTCTTAGAGGTGTCAAGGTCGAAGTGACCCATCAAGAAAATATGCGCCGGAAGTACCGCATATCTGGCTTAACTGCTGGAACCACTGGAGGACTAACGTTCGTGTTTGTTTTAGCTTTGTTAATTCAGCATTCACGGAATGCTGAACCAGGAGCTAATTATCTTTTTTTTTTTCTGTGTTTATACTTTTTCAGATTTCCTGTTGATGAAAGAAATACCCAGAAATCTGTTGTAGAATACTTCTACGAAATACATGGTGTTCAAATTCAGCACACGCAGCTACCCTGCTTGCAAGTCGGGAGTTCTAACAGGCCAAAATACCTTCCAATGGAGGTAACCTCGAAATTCATCTTCAGCTTTTGTTAAGTTACCAATACTGCTTATGCTAATTTGCTGTTGTGGTACAGGTTTGCGAGATTGTTGAGGGCCAGAGATATTCAAAAAGGTTGAACGCGAGACAGATCACTGCTTTGCTGAAGGTCACTTGTCAGCGCCCCAAAGACCGAGAAACAGATATCTTGAAGGTCTGTTTCTTTATTTTGGATATTTTATTCCTTTTTTTTTCACGTAAATGTCTAGTTTCTTATTTTTGCTAATTGCCTTAAATCATATAAATGCGTGGGTGAAGGCTGATTATGAATTGGATAGCTTAGACTCTGTTTTTTCTTGCATGATTGCACATATGTATTATGTGTTAGCTTTAAAGCAAGTGATTGCATGCATTTATTTTGTTGATAATTAGAGAGGCAGTTCGCCTAGCCGGTGATCTTTTGTACTCTTACTAGCTACCTGCTTACCTATTTCCCCTGAAAATTTTGGGTAGATGTATCTTATCATTTCAGCTTTTTTTAGCCTGCAAGTACGGTATTCATATGTTGTTGAAGACTGCTGTTTACTCTTATATGATATTGTGTTTTCTGATTGCCCAGACGGTACGAAGTAATGATTATAGTAATGATCCCTATGCTAAGGAGTTTGGCATCGAGATAAGTCCGTCCTTTACTACTGTTAAGGCTCGAATTCTGATTCCTCCGCAGGTATAGTAATCGTCTCTTTTGCTAATCCAGTTTTCTTTTTCTGTATTTTTCTAACTAAGCTAGAGTTGCAATATGATTTGAGTGTTCTATTCTGCAGCTCAAATATCATGATTCTGGAAGGGAATGGACTTGTCTACCACAAGTTGGTCAGTGGAATATGATGAATAAGGTAACTAGATGAAATAGTTATTCATCTGTCTGCCTAGTGCTTGTGTTTATGATTTTACAATTCGGTTCTCTTGATATGATTGTGGGTGTTTGTAGAAAATGATCAATGGTGGAACAGTTAACAACTGGATCTGCATCAACTTCTCTAGACAAGTTCCAGACAATCTTGCACGTACTTTCTGTCAGGAACTTGCTGCGATGTGTGACACATCTGGCATTGTAAGTTTTGTAAAGCACAACTTTTATCATTTTATTAACGTTTCGCACCTTGATGTTTGAATTATTTCGTACCTTCAGGTGTTTAATCCAAAACCAGTCTTCCCACCAGTTAGTGCTAGCCCTGAGCAAGTCGAAAATGTCTTGAAAACTCAATATCATGGTGCCATGGCCAAGCTCTCTAAAGGAAAAAAATTTGATCTCCTTATTGCTATTCTGCCAGACAATAATGGATCGTTATATGGTATCAGCTATGTCCTAATACCCCTCGTCGTCTGCTTTTACATATAAACAGGTTTTCTAATCGTATTTCCTGTCCAAATATCCATTGCAGGTGATCTGAAGCGCATATGTGAGACCGAACTTGGCATTGTATCTCAGTGCTGCCTGACCAAGCATGTCTTTACGATGAGTAAACAATATCTGGCTAACGTGGCTTTGAAAATTAATGTCAAAGTTGGAGGAAGGAACACAGTGCTTGTTGATGCCTTATCAAGGCAACTCCCTCTGGTCAGTGATCGCCCCACCATAATCTTTGGTGCTGATGTAACCCATCCTCATCCTGGAGAGGATTCGAGCCCGTCCATTGCTGCTGTTAGTTTCTCCTTCAACATCTAGTTCTGAGAAGCATGCTTTTTTTCCTCCATGGCCTTGGCCTGATGTGCCTAATCTTATTCACAATGAAATTTGTTATTTGTTTTTCAGGTCGTCGCATCCCAAGACTGGCCTGAAATTACTAAATATGCTGGACTTGTTTGCGCTCAAGCGCCTAGACAGGAGATCATTCAGGATCTGTATAAAGAATGGAAGGATCCTCAGAAAGGGGTGGTGGTTGGTGGCATTATTAAGTTCGTACCTCCATAGTTCGAACTCTACTCCGACTCCGTTTTTTTTTTTTTTGGCTTCATCATGCTCTAGCATATCATTGCATTTTTGTTCTTTACTTTGCAACAGGGAGTTGCTCATAGCCTTCCGTAGATCAACTGGTCATAAGCCCTTAAGGATCATATACTACAGGTATACATTTATTCATTTGGCGCACACTTTACTATTAAAACTGTGTTATCTTTTTCTCTAATGATGTATATTAATGTATGGTAATACGCCACAGGGACGGAGTTAGTGAAGGACAGTTTTATCAGGTTTTGCTCTATGAACTCGATGCCATCCGCAAGGTAAGAGCTGCATCTAACGAATGACTTGGGTTTGGGTTGGGTGGTAGTTGTCGTATGTTTTAATGTGATTGTAATTGCAACCATTTCAGGCATGTGCTTCGCTGGAAGTAGGTTATCAGCCACCAGTGACGTTTGTAGTGGTGCAGAAGCGCCATCACACGAGGTTGTTTGCTCACAACCACGAGGATCGTAATTCTGTGGATAGAAGTGGAAACATATTACCAGGCGAGTGAAGCTTTTTGCACGTATAACTAAATTTGCTACAAATACTTTAAATTGGTTTAAAACACTTTGGTTAATTGTTATGTCTGTAGGCACTGTGGTTGATACCAGTATCTGTCACCCTAGTGAATTCGACTTTTACCTCTGTAGCCATGCTGGTATTAAGGTAAATCTGTATATACAAGAAAAGATAGTTACAATATCATATATATGATTGGTTGTGGATTAGACTTTCGTGAAGTGCTTAGAAAATCAAAATTTTATGAACAGGGCACTTCTCGGCCTGCACATTACCACGTGCTTTGGGATGAGAACAACTTCTCTGCAGATGGACTCCAGTCTCTAACCAATAACTTATGCTACACGTAAGATTCATCAGCTCTTTTGGTCAGTAAACAGATGTAGTAGACTCATAGAAACCCTGACTTGTTACAATCTTTACTTGTTTGAGGTATGTAGGTATGCGAGATGCACTCGTTCTGTATCCATTGGTGAGTTTTCTTCTCTCTTAATTTGATTTAAAAAATGGTATAGTTTTTTTTATATAGAGAGAGACATTAGTAATGATTTTTTTATGTTGTTGTTGTCGTTGGGCTTTTTGTAGTGCCGCCTGTGTACTATGCTCATCTAGCAGCGTTCAGGGCTCGGTTCTACGTGGCGCCAGGGACATCAGACAGTGGTTCGGCTAGTGGGAGCGTGGCACGTGGAGGTGGAATGGTTGTTAGAAACACTCGTGAGGCAAACGTGAACGCTGCAGTGAGGCCACTCCCACCTCTACAAGATAATGTGAAGCGCGTGATGTTCTTCTGCTGATTGGATTCAGCTTTATCTATCTCTTATTAGCTATCGTGGCGCTCTCTTATCGCCCAACTAAATAAAAAAACGTTTGCTTATCCAATACTCTTATGTCTATTGAAATCGTGTGGTGTGTACTTAATTACTTACTGAAGTTGTCATAAGTTTGTGGGATACTTTATGTTTTGGCACTTATGTCTACTGAGATGTTTTATGGTTCTTAGTTCCTTTTCTTGCAACTATTATGTCCTCATAAGTAATAATCCTTATTGATATGGGATTGAGTACGAGTCAAGCACATAATGAGTATCATATACTCCCTCCGTTTCTTTTTATAAGATATTTTGATTGAATGCACGGATATTAAGATATCTATTTTCTTTTTAAAAGTACTTTTAATGATATATTTTTAAAATCATTCAATCAATTATAAAAAAGATCGGATAATTTTATTGGTTAAACAGTTTCTAATAAAGTTAAAGTTAACTTTAAAACTTCAAAACATATTTTAAAATCTCAAAACATTTATATTTTGAAATATCATAAACCTTCTAAAACATCTTATAAAAAGAAACGGAAGGAGTAGATTGAAAGAGATCATAACAATTATTTCATTTAAGACTGTTGATTTAAAGCTATATTATTACAATATTAGAATTAAAACTGTACTTTACTTCATTTTATCTCTCCTTCTAATGACTTTCAAGCCACGACAAAGATCCAGCCACCAAGAACTTGCTGGGCAATGCCCCTTGTGATGGTCCTAAATACGTGATCGTCTTCCTCTGCACATTAACCTCGTCACATACACAAAACCGGAAACATTACTCGACACGATCTGGTCTAGTTCTTGTGCATACGAGACAGCCAGAACAAAATGCAGCAGATCCCTGTAATCGATATTCACAGGCGTTACCTTAAACGGATCAGAAACCGGGTCAGACCCGATTGGAAGAGCTGATCTTGGAGCTTGTGGTCCACCACCAACACAAAACACTTTCACATCACTAAAGAAGCTACACGTATTAGCATACGGAGATAGTTCTTTCGACAGACCGTAGAAATACTCCTGCATCCGACAACTCCTTGCTGTTTTACGGAACTCAATGTTCTTAGCCACGACTCCACCTGACTTGTGAAGCTTCACAACATCAACATTACTCTTACTCCTCAACACATGTTTCAGCGTACTGTATAGCTTTTCTTGACCTAATACAAGAACAACCGAGGCGTTGAACATATCGATCGCGTGGAGAAGAACATCATCATCATCATAACCGTTACTATCGATCCATCTCATGGTGTTGATCACCATACCAGCAGCCCGAGACTCAGGGTTCCCAAGAAACTGTCTCTCCAGCACTATGTTAGGAAAACTTGAGATTCAAACCTCGATCTAGTTTGGTTTCTATGCGATCTTGTTGATTTTATGAATGCTAGAATCTAAGAGTAAGCACACAAGAACACACAGTTTGTTTATCCGGTGTTCACCTCCCTTCTTCAAATTGAAGAAGGAGCTATACTTCACCGGGGCTGGATCTAAGCCAACAATCCACTATCAATCGATCTGATTAACAATGTGTATCCTTCTCTTTGTTACAGGTATTATAAAGAGATCTACAAAGCTGTTACCGGAGAAGAGTACTACATCGACTACGATGAGGACGGCGATCTCTCAGTCCTTGATCCTTCGGAAGACGCCGAAGACACGCAGCCGTGATACGAGAGAAAGCTTGTGAGCTGCACAAGCTGTGATCGTTCCCTGATCTCTTGACTCTTAGCTCTCTTTCTCTCTCCTCTGTAAACACTCTCTCTCCTTAGCTCTGTTACTTTTCGAATTTAGGAGACGATGAAGGTTGTTACGATGATAACAACTCTAACAACCTTCTCCTTCCCGTTCAAACTCTTAACTCGGCCCAAAACTCATGAGCGAAGACTTAAGCACCTCTCTAACTGAGCCCAAACGAATTCACCGAAAAGAAACCCTTAAGAGCCCAAGTACCAAAATGACAATACCTCACAAATCTCCACCTTTGTCGTTGTTGTAATTGAAACCCTAATGCCCAAATCCTCTCAACTTCGACAAGCTGAGTCCATGGCAGAATCTCCTTAGAACAGTCTCTCTAGCTCAGCCGGTTATTGCGCCTCCAACGACGAAGTATGTCCTCCACCTATTCAGCTCAATCCCAGTCCAGATCCTCCAAGCTATGAGGATTTGGATCCTCTTATCTTCGAGACTGAAGTGATAAAGTCACCAACTTTAACTCTACCTGAGAACTTCAAAGTACCAGAGACACTCTCCTTTCCCCAGAAATCCAGTGCCGAGAACCTTGAGCTACAGAACAAACCAGCCCCAACTCAACCTCAAGCTACTGCTCTTCAAATCTGTAAGAGTCTTTGTTTAATCTCTTACCATAGATCAATCAGAACTCAAATACGGACAGTTGAAACTGACTGGATTCCTCCTACCAGATAAAGACCACCTGAACCTTTTTGGAGAATCACCTGTGACAACTGCATAAGTTCCCGGCTCTTTCTTTTACCAATTTTCCCCGTTAGTTAGCTTCTTGTTTATCCAAGAACAAAACACTAACCCTTTTGTCCTTTTCTTTTGGTTAACTCCCTGATGAGACGATCAAACAACAGAACCATCTCGGAGTTCATTCTATCAAGATCAGGCGATGACCCTCAGCGTTTCGAGGTACTTCTCGAACGAATTTTCAGGTAACCCTTTTGTCAACATGTCTGCTGGGCTTAGAGTAGTGTGAATCTTGACTAGTCCGGAATCCACTATGTCTCTGATAAAGTGAATTTTGTTAGCCACATGTTTGGTCCTGTCATGATGCACTGCATTCTTAGCTAGGCATATTGCACTCTGTGAATCGCAATGTAACCTGAAAAATTGAGAATTAAATCTCAACTCACTAATGAACTCTCTCAACCATAAACCTTCTTTTGTGGCTTCTAAAAGAGCCATATACTCAGCCTCTGTGGTTGACAATGCAACCACATGTTGAAGTGTAGACCTCCAACTAACTGTGTTTCCTCCAACCGGAAACACATAGCCTGTTACTGATCTTCGTTTGTCCCGATCAGTGGCATAATCTGAGTCACTGAAACCTTCCACAGCAAAGTGTTCTGACTTTGTAAAGTGAAGACAAACTTCCGATGCCCCTTGAAGATATCTCATTATCCACTTTACTGCTTCCCAGTGAGTTTTTCCTGGCTTAGACATGAATCTACTAACCAACCCAACTGCAAAACCCAAATCAGGTCTAGAACCAATCATCGCATACATCAAGTTATCGACAACACTTGCATAGGGAGTTGAATCCATTAACCTTTCTTCCTTTTCCCACTCTTCGGGTGTTAGACTCTTCAACTGAAACTGTGAACCAATAGGAGTAATTACCGGTTTACAATCTTCCATTCCAAAAGTCCTTAACACTTGCTTGATGTATTTTTCTTGGGACAACTTGAACACTCCCTGTTTTTTGTTTCTGATAATGTCCATCCCTAAGATGCGTGTTGCTGGTCCCAAATCTTTCATCTCAAACTCAGACTTCAGTATTTCCTTTAGCTTGATTACTTTCTTCTTATCTTTAGCTGCAATAAGCATGTCATCCACGTACAATAGTAAGTAAACGCTTTCTTCTGCTCCTTTGCCCTTAAGATACACACATGGATCTTTCACAGATCTTGTGAACCCTTGTGACCTGATGAAAGTATCAAACCTTAGATTCCACTGACGAGGAGACTGCTTTAGACCATACATAGACTTCTTTATTAAACAAAATTTTCCTTCATTCCCCTTTTTGATGAACCACTCAGGCTGTTCCATGTAAATTGTTTCGTCTAGGCTTCCATGTAAGAAGGCCGTCTTAACATCCATTTGCTCAAGTTCTGTGTCAAAATTTACCACAAAAGATAGTAATATCCTTATGGATATGTGCTTGACAACATGAGCAAAGATTTCATTGTAGTCAACTGCTTCAACTTGGGTAAAACCTTTCGCAACCAGTCTAGACTTATACCTAGGATCCTCAACACATGGAATTCCTTCTTTGTATTTGTAAATCCACTTAGAACCAACAACTCGCTGTTTCTTTGGACGATTCACAAAATCCCATGTTCCATTCTTGTCCAACGAAGTCTTCTCTTCTTCCATAGATGCTCTCCACTTATCCCAATCTTTGCTCATCCTTGCCTCTGTATAGGTTTTGGGTTTAGTAACATTAATGTCAGCAGCACTGTTTAATGCATACGCTACATAATCACCACTTTCAAAGATTTCTGGAGGTTTTACAGTCCTCCTAACCCTATCTCGAGCTAGAAGATAATCCTGTAGGCTCTCTTCTGTAGAAGACCCATCTTGCCCTTCACTTTCCTGTTCATTTTCTGAGTCTGAACTCTCACTCGATTCTGAGGATGAAGAAGAAACTCCACCTTCACCTGCGTTTGATGGTCCTTGAATCAAATCAGATCTGAAAGTTACTTTCTTCTTTCCTTTTATTTTTTCCTCTTTTGACTTCCAGTAAAGCTTGTCTTCATCAAAGACAACATTTTTGCTGATTGTTGATTTTCCTGATTCAGGAAGCCAAACCTTATAACCTTTTGTTCCATGAGGATTGGATTCAGTAAAGCTTGTCTTCATCAAAGACAACATTGGACTCATCTTGTCTTGTACCGTGTGAACATATACAACACAACCAAACCTTCTTAAGTGACCATACTCCACCTTCACCTCTGACCAAACTTCTTATGGTATCTTGAATTCATTCGCAGCACTAGGTGTCTTGTTTATCAAATAAACAGCCGTAGATGCAGCCTCAACCCAAAAACGTTTTTCCAACCCAGATTCAGCTAACATGCATCTGATTTTATCTGCAATAGTCCTGTTCATTCTTTCTGCAACTCCATTTTGTTGTGGAGTGTAAGCACACGTCCTGTGTCGCTTAATTCCAGAACTCTTACACAACTGATCCATCTGTGTGTTGCAAAACTCTAGGCTATTGTCAGTGCGTAAGCACTTGATCCTCTTACCAGTCTGATTTTCTACCAGAGCTTTCCATTCGACTATATTGTTGTAGACCTCATCTTTACTCTTTAGAAAACAGATCCAGATCTTCTTAGAATAATCATCAATCATTGTTAAGAAGTATCTGCAACCTGACAAACTTTCAGTATTAGAAGGTGAACCCCATAGGTCTGAGTGTATGTAGTCGAGAACAGCATCTGATTTATGTTTAGCCACAGAGAATGGTTGTCGATGAGCCTTACCAAGTACACATTCTTCACAGAAATCCAAAGTACAAACTTCCTTAGAATATAGATAACCTCCCTTTACGAGTATGTTCATATTTTTCAAACTCATGTGACCAAGTCTTGAGTGCCACCTGTTAGTCATGTTAACTTCAAATCGAGCATCCTCAGCTTCTGCATTAGAAACCGTTCCCTGAAGATAGTACAACCCGTCCTTATAGCACCCAGATAATACCGTTTTTCCTTGCTTGAAGAAGGTTACCTTGAAATTGCTACCCTCATAGTTACATCCATGTTTCTCTAGTTGTCCATAGGAGATTAGGTTTCTTCCCATAGAAGGCATGTACCTTACATCTGTCAAGACAACAGTAGAGTGATCAAGATTAACTATCCTCAGCTTTCCAATTCCTTTGACTTCACTGGTAGTGTTGTTTCCCATGAGAACCTTTCCTCCTTCCAACTCTTCTAGATCAAATAGAACATGTTTGTTTGGAGTGATATGGAAAGAACATCCCGAGTCTAAAACCCACTCATCCTTAGTCTCTTGAACGCTTGCAGTAATAATCATTGGACGCTCCTTTTCATGAGCAACATTTGCATTTTCATAAGTTTTGTCCTTCCGGTTTGGACAATCTCTTTTGAAATGACCTTCTTTACCACACACCCAGAACTCTTTAGGTTTATTGACACTTCTTGATCTCAATTTAGATCTATGATCCTTGCTTTTAGATCGATGTTTCCCATATCATCCACCACGTTTATCATTCCTTCCTCTAGTAACAACAAGACCCTCTGCATTTGACCTAGACTTCCCAGTTAGCCCTTTCTCCTTTAACTCAGCTTCATTAGCATAGGCAGACGTTGTAACTTCCTTCACTGTCAAGGTTTCTTTTCCATTTCCATATTTCAAGGTGTGAACGATGGCATCATACTGGGGAGGAGGAATAGTAAGAATCTGAATAGCTTGATCTTCATCTGTAGCATGAATGTTTAAGCTCGCCAGGTCATCAACAAGCTTTAGGAATGTATCTAGATTTTCCTCAATACTCTTACTCTCCACCATCTTATAGCTGGAAAAACTTTGCTTCAGATAAATCCGATTTGGTAGAGTCTTGGTTTGATAGTCTCCTTCTAGTAGCTTTCCACACACCTAAAGCTGTTGTTTCTCTCATTGTAAGAATATGAAGAATATAGTGAAGAATACAAGAGAGAATGATGAGAATTCGTGACTAGAGAGAGAGAGAGTATGAAGAGAATGTTGTTTGTATGCAAGAGAGAATAGAGAGAATAGTGAAGGATTCTTTCTCCTTGATTTTGAATGATGGGGTTACAATGGTTTAAGTAGACACCAAGAGGAGCCTACTGCCCATACATGAATAAACAATAGAAACAATATAATAAGAGACCCATTCTGATCTAGATCTATTGTTTGGAGTGAGAGGAGCAAAAGGAGACAGCATGTGCTTGGCTAGCATGGGGGATGAGCAAGTTGCTGAGTGGTCCTTGTCTTGCAAGTGAGTGAGTGCTTCTGCCCTTGTCTATGCACGTGAAGTAGCTCCCCATATGTCTCCTTAGTTTATTCCAAGTGCCTCTCCTCTTTTCTTTGCTTGCAAGTCACGTTAGGTTACTCCTCGTTTCTTTGCTTGATCTCAGCACATTATTTGTCTTCATTCCAACACTCCTCCTCAAGCTTGACCATAGGAGATCCTTGGACAAGCTTGGAACCTTGAAGAATCTCCTTCATTAAAAACCTTAGCCAGGAAACCCATTTGGGATAAAACCAACTAAGGAAAAGAGTAGAGTTCTTCAAAGCCTAGGGATTGGCCAGTGAGCCTAAGGAACTTCAGGTAACTCATGGTGGAGTCCTTAGGCTCTGGATCGTGGCCTAACTTTTGCTGAAAGTGTGAACTCCACATCTTGCACACACCAGTATCTTGGACTCTTCTTAGACCCTGGTTTTAGTCTCCCCCTCTCTTCTGACTACTCGCCATCTTGAAAGGTAAGGATGGACCGGTTCTTTGCGCCTTGAGTCTCAAGTAAGGTACCATCTTCTTTCTCAGCCTTGGTTGCTTCTTCTTATTGAATAACCACCAAGGAATCCATCTTCACATATCATTGAAGCTTCTTAATACTCCCCCTCAAGCTTGACCATGTGGAACAAGTCAAGCTTAGGAGGATTGCTTCATGACCGCACCAAGCTTCTTGTCTAGACACGCCACTGCCTAAACCAGGATAGCTTCATCTTCATTTTCTGATACATTATCCCACAGGTGCATCAGCTCTTTGGAAAATACACTAAACAATCATTCAAAGCATTTCAAGTAATAATCATATAAACGAATTGAAATGAGAGTCTTATGTGCTTCCCTTTCTTAAGAATGGTGGGGAGTGAACTCCACCTGAATTCCCCACTTGATAAGACGGTACTCGGCTCCTTGAAGCTTTATCAACCAGGTACATGCACACGTGCTATGGGCTGATTCATAGCTTCCCAACTGAAGGTAACTGTTCTAACTCCTTGTAGAAGCTGATCCATAGCTTCCCAACTAGAAGGTAACTGTTCTAACTCCACGCCTTGGGCTGATTCATAGCATTCCAATCAGCCTGACTCTACACCTGATCTTCTTGTCAAGTAGTCTCTGATGGCCATCTGTTCTAACACCAAGTTGTTGCTGTCCTTGTTGTGGCTTCTTTGAACCGGTTTATGATGTGAGGTGAGGCAATGGACGACTTGGATCTTCAGGATTGCTCATCATTACCCCTCCTCAAGCTTGATCCAGAGAGTATAGATGAAGGACCAAGCTTGGAAGTGAGCAATACTGAGCTTAAAACCAGGAGCGCATCACCCCTACAGCTGCGCTTAAGCCAACCAGTTTCTCCCTTGATCTTTTCTCCATTGTTTTTGGACCACCGGTCTCCTCATGACTTAGGTGATGGCCCTCCTTGTGTGTCTACTGAACCAGGAGCTCAACAGCCAAACGGCCTGCGCTTAATTCAACCGGTTCTACATTCTTCCTTGTGCGTCTCTTGAACCAGGAGCTCAACAACCTTCATGGTATGCGCTTCTTATAACCGGTTCTTCTCTCCATGGTCAGGAATATACATCATGTGTAGGCTCTGGATTTACAGGAATTTACATCATGTGTAGGCTTTGAACAGCATGGGCATCGTCTTCTCCTTTGTCTTAGTTTGATGATGGACAGATGACAACCCTTGTGTACCTGAAACACCACTCAAACTCCAGCAAGAATTAGACCATACATTAGGATCAGAGCTTGATAACTCACCAAGTCTGATCCATAATGATTAACGAGATGCAATGGACAGAATCTAAACAATTTATTCAGTTCAAATCCATGCAACCAATTCACTAAATGCTCATGTATGATAACCCATCAGTTACAAGGCATCTAGGCTAATTTTATCACATATATAACAATAACAGAATGCAATGACAATTTATGACAGTAGCATAGAGTAGACACTCATCTAATCAAGATACACACCTATGAATGCAACACATGACCAGGAAACTCTCCTAGGCCTCTATCAATGCAACAAGACACACAACATGCTCTAAGAAACTCACCTAGACCATACAGTACACAAACACATGGGCTAAGACAAGAACAAGACACAACAATGCTAGAAATCTCCTAGACCAGTTCACATGTATCAAGCAAGAATTTTAAGCAATAGCTATATGAATGCACAAGATTCAATTCAAGACAGCATGAGATAACAAGCAACTAAATGCACATCACACAAGCTAATGGTTACTGGTTTCATCAAGACCATAGGGACCAGTAGTTTAGACCAACTGGTTTCATGATGGACTACCTAGACCATTAGCACATAATAACAATGAAATGGATTGAACCAGATGCTATATGATCATGCTAGCAAACTTACTTACTCCTAGAACAATGCATACACAATGTTAAGTATCATGGGACAGAAACTAGGTTCAACAACTCTAGCAACTTGAACTGTCCCTAGGATACCAACAACACTACTTAACACACACAGACATAAATACACAAGCTCTTATTAATGGTTAGGAGGTTAACTTACAACCAAGGAACCTGAGCTAGTTCCTTGAACCTCCATGGCTGTGAATCACTTGAATTTGAAGGGCTTGTGGTGTGGATTGACTATCCAACACCTCCTCTTCTTGATTCTTTCCTTCTGGTCAAGTAGACACTTCAAACCCCTCATGTCCTCTTGCTGGCCGTGGGTTTTGTTGGTCAGAAACACAGATTCAGCATGACTGGCCAGAGAATGATTAGAACAACTTAGCTTTAATGTTTCTTTAGTGACCTTTCTCCAAGAATGGTTTCTTCCATGGATTATCTTCAGCATTTTGGACAAGATGTGGTGGGTTGGCTTCTTCTTTGGACTCCTTATAGCTACTGAAGTCGCCATTTCCTTTGAGCTCTCCATCTTAGAGAGTTTGGAGCAGTGGATAATAGTATGTACCAGCTGGTTTTGCAAGAAACAGAACTTGAAACTGAACCTTTGATGAAGCTTGCGGGACTGAGCTGAAGCTTTCTTGAGTTCCAGAGACTTGTATATTGTCTTATCTTGAGTTATGATGAGATTCTTCCCTCTTGGAAGACCTTTGGACCAGTGGATAAAGAGATGTAGCAGAAACTGTTTTGGAGATAGTTTTGAGAATATGATGATTTTCGGAAGTTGATGATTTGCGGAAGCTATGAAGTTTTCAGGAGCTTGGAAGCTCTGATACCATGTAAGAATATGAAGAATATAGTGAAGAATACAAGAGAGAATGATGAGAATTCGTGACTAGAGAGAGAGAGAGAGAGTATGAAGAGAATGTTGTTTGTATGCAAGAGAGAATAGAGAGAATAGTGAAGGATTCTTTCTCCTTGATTTTGAATGATGGGGTTACAATGGTTTAAGTAGACACCAAGAGGAGCCTACTGCCCATACATGAATAAACAATAGAAACAATATAATAAGAGACCCATGCTGATCTAGATCTATTGTTTGGAGTGAGAGGAGCAAAAGGAGACAGCATGTGCTTGGCTAGCATGGGGGATGAGCAAGTTGCTGAGTGGTCCTTGTCTTGCAAGTGAGTGAGTGCTTCTGCCCTTGTCTATGCACGTGAAGTAGCTCCCCATATATCTCCTTAGTTTATTCCAAGTGCCTCTCCTCTTTTCTTTGCTTGCAAGTCACGTTAGGTTACTCCTCGTTTCTTTGCTTGATCTCAGCACATTATTTGTCTTCATTCCAACACTCATGACCTTTCACAGAACCATGTTGGTTAAACTTGAACATATCAAGTTACGTGCTCGAGTGTCTTTCTCCTTTGATAGAGGATCTTTCTTGATCTCACTTTCAGTCTTAGAGCTAGAGTCCTCTTCCTCCTTCGTATCTTTGATGACCTCCTCATTCAGAACGTTTCCAAGGCCTTGAAGTTCAAGTTGCATGAGCATCTCCGGAACCATCAAACTTTTCCATCTCAAATCTTGTGTGAACTGATTCCATTTTACCTATCAACAATCACAGAGTAAAATGCACGACGTAACAACCACCGCACAAACGTAGATCCAGAATCTCAGAGCCTAATAACCTGGCTCTGATACCACTTGTTAGGAAAACTTGAGATTCAAACCTCGATCTAGTTTGGTTTATATGCGATCTTGTTGATTTTATGAATGCTAGAATCTAAGAGTAAGCACACAAGAACACACAGTTTGTTTACCCGGTGTTCACCTCCCTTCTTCAAATTGAAGAAGGAGCTATACTTCACCGGGGCTGGATCTAAGCCAACAATCCACTATCAATCGATCTGATTAACAATGTGTATCCTTCTCTTTGTTACAGGTATTACAAAGAGATCTACAAAGCTGTTACCGGAGAAGAGTACTACATCGACTACAATGAGGACGACGATCTCTCAGTCCTCGATCCTTCGGAAGACACCGAAGCCACGCAGCCATGATACGAGAGAAAGCTTGTGAGCTGCACAAGCTGTGATCGTTCCTTGATCTCTTGACTCTTAGCTCTCTTTCTCTCTCCTCTGTAAACACTCTCTCTCCTTAGCTCCATTACTTTTCGAATGTAGAAGACGATGAATGTTGTTACGATGATAACAACTCTAACAACCTTCTCCTTCCTGTTCAAACTCTTAACTCGGCCCAAAACTCATGAGCGAAGACTTAAGCCCACATAACCTCTCTAACTGAGCCCAAACGAATTCACCGAAAAGAAACCCTTAAGAGCCCAAGTACCAAAACGACAATACCTCACACACTCCTGCAAGCTCCTTCACCCTAGCTTTGTAGAGTTACACGTTGGTACCTGGTTTAGTGTGACCGTAGTAGTATACTAAGGGCATATCTAGAGGAAACCCTTCAACAAGATCAAGTGGTGTCTCTATAGTTGTAGCAGCGATAAAGCCAGGTATTGAAACCGAGCCTTGGCTAACGTCAAGGTCTACGAACGTGGGCTTACATGATTCTTTAGCTTCCCAGTTGATAAGCATCTTTGTCAACGTTCTCTTTCCGGAATCCTCGAGGCCTACAATAACCCTAGGTCCTTGAGTAGACTCTGAAGCTTGGGCGACACGTCTTCTTACGTTTAGGATAGCGTGCACGTTAAGGTAATTGACCATTGGTGTCTCGTCTGCTGTGTAGTCTGTTTCCGTGGCACCGTCCATCTCGATTGTTGCTCCGTACCAGGTGAAGACGGCGAATTTGAGGCGGGGAGGGAAGGTAAGCCAGGTTCCGGGAGGGAGTTCGGACCAGAAAATCTCGGCGGTACCGTTTAGGACACAGAGTTTGCGAGGTGTGTCAGAGAATTCGATCCTTAGTTCGGTTTCTCTCTCTAATTTCACATGTTTACTAGACATAGAAACCGCACCGATCGTAGCGGGTGGGTTCATCGACGGACCATTGTAAGACATGGTTTCTAGTCGGAGCTTGAGAAACTGTTAAAAGCAAAAAAAAACAGAAAACTTTTCTACGAAAATAATACGAAGAAGATGAAAGTGTCAATTTAGAATTTGTTTTCTGTGTGTTGTTGATTTGTAATATAAATAGATAACGCTTTTTGATGATAAAATGGAAATTAACCAAGCGAGGACGGTCTAGTGGTCTCGAGGGAGTTTCGACCCCAATACGGATCCGGGTTTGAATCCTGCTGGCCATTGGGGGTAAAATTTAACATCTGGGCTCCCCTAGCATCCGGTGACCGAAGCGTAATCTGGGTTACAGACACTCGCCGCTAATCTAGACCTACTTTGATAGGGGCCAAGAAACACCTGATTATTCAAAAAAAAGAAAAAAAAAGAAGAAGATAAAATGGAAATTGTCTATCCCTAAAAAAGGAAATAATTGAATTTTCCCTTTTGAATGAATCTTGATTTCCTTTTTTTCAAAAGATCACGTGTTTGTCACATGAGTTCCATTAGACTCTTCCTCTTCTTCTGGAACAATATACCCTCTTCTTAAGTGAATATCAGTTTATTTAGTTTTGTTAATTCAAAATATATCAAATTTAATGAAATAATAAAATAATTACCATTAATTTCTGTATTTCTGTATGCAAATATGATTCATTTAACATCATAAAATAATATTTAGTTTACAAAAAATTAGATAAACAAAAACAAAATATTGTGTCTATATTCAAAACAAAATTTATTCTTTATTTTTATCTTTTTATTGATATTATTTTATTAAATTATATTCAAAAATATCCATACACCAAAATGTTATAATTTTAGAAAGATAAACAAAAAATATTGATAAATTTAAGAACCAAATTCTACTTGAACAAAAATTTCGATAAATTAATAGAATATGAATGTTATTAACTTAAGTTTTTTTACTATATGTTTAATTTAAATTGTAATTTATACTATTGCCTCTTACCATTTCTGGATATTTGCGGCAGTTAGGTTGCATTATTGATTTATGCCTTTTTGTTATTCTTGCTTTTATAGATTTCGAAAATGTAGGATTTTGACTTTCCTTAAAGCTCCCCCTTAATTGATAAACTGAGTCTTGGACACAGATCTGATGATCATAACTTGGTAGTTATATAAAAACTGAACTACTTATCTAGAGACGACCTTGTTTTGCAATCACTACAATGACAAGCATCCCAAGACGACGAAGGCTATGGATTCCAGAAAGCAATCATACAAGTAAGCATTCTCAAGATGTTTTGTAGATTCAGAAACTGCACAAAATTTTCTCTCTAATGTTTTCCCTATTTGATACAACAATCAATATAATCTGAAACTACAAAGGCTTTGATGAGTTACGGGCTGTTTGTTTCACCATATGTCATCTCCATCTAGCTGATTCATTTATATGATCAATGTAGATGATCCATATATATATTATGAGATTGTTTGTTTGTCAATCCAGATGGTTCATCTAGATGAATCATGGAAAATTGTTTAAAATACCACATTCCTACTACCATTTTTCATGTTTAGCTTAACCACTTTTACCCTCATTTTAAGAGGAAAAAAATACACTTATAACATATGGTTAATTAATCTAAGACTTAGGATTTAGAGTTGAGGGGTGAGATTGGGTTTTGCGATATGAAATTTATGATTCTAATTAATCTAAAAGTTTTTTTGCCTCTTAATAAAAAAAGGTATTTGTGAAAATGTCTATCTAGTAAAGCTAAAGATGAATAATGGTATCAATAACGTGGTAAACATGAAAATTCCCCATGAATCATCTAAATAGACTTATGTTAGATTCTTTATGTTCATTTCCATCCAGATGAGTTTAGTGAACAAATTATTAAAATACAATTGTTTTGATTTAATCATATGTTTGATATTAATTTTAAGTATATTAACTTTTATTATTTAATAAAGGAGATTTTTTTTTGGTTTTGGCAGAAAATGAAATTTCTGCTTTAGCAGAAAACACAATTTTGTGATTGTGGCAAGAAAAAATAATTTTCTGGTTTTGGCAGAAAAACAAGATCTTTTTTTTTTGGTTTTGGCAGGAAGGAGATTTTCCGGTTTTGGTGGGAAAATTATATTATCGGATTTTGCAGGAAAATGAGATTCGCAGTTTTTTTTTTGTTTTGGAGGGAAAATGTGATTTTTCGATTTTGGCGAGAAAATCTGATTTTCTATTTTTTTTTTGCGAATTTGAGTTTTTTCGGTTTTTGTGGGAAGGAGATTTTCCGGTTTTGTCGGGAAGACAAGATTTTCATGTTTTGACGAAAACATGATTTTTTTAGTTTTGGAGGGAAAACAAAGTTTTTTCGGCGGGAAAAGCGAGATTTTTTGGATTTAGCGGGAAAATGCGATTTTTGGTTTTGACATGAAAATGATATTTTTAGTTTTGGTCGGAAAAAGAGATTTTTTTGGTTTTTGTGGGAAATCACTGTTTTTAGTTTTGGCAGAAAACAAGATTTTCGGTTTTGGCGAAAAACACGATTTTTCGTTTTGACGAAAAAACAAGTTTTTTCGGTTTTGGCACAAAACTGAGGGTTTCGGTATTGGCGAGAAAAACAAGATTTTTGGTTTTAACGGAAAACAAGATTTTTGGTTTTGACAGAAAAATGAGATTTTTGATTTTCGCAAAAAAAACCCCGATTTTTTTCCAGTTTAGGCGGAAAAATGAGACTTTTGGTTTTGGCGAGAAACATACGATTTTACGTTTTTTTGCGGTTTGGCAGAAAAATGTTTTTTTTTGTGTGGTGTTTGGCCGGAAAATGCATTTTTGAAATTTTGTCATTTTTTCGTGAGTGAAAAAATATTATTAGATTTTTGTTTGTATTTTATCAATTATATCAGAGGTATAATGGACACTATAACATTTTTACATAATCATCTCCATCCATTAAATTTGGATCAACCAGTTGGTTTTTAAAATTAAGCCTAAATTTTTAATACTCTTTCAAATGAACCATCAAGATGACTTGTACTTCTAAATATAAACAAACAACACTTTCATCTCCATCCAGTCATCTGGATGGTGAACCAAACAACTCCTTATTAGATTTCTTCAGGGTTATCAGTCAGTGTTCATTTATTGTAACTATTTCTATGCAACTTGTGTAGTTCACTATGTTATCCTTGATTATTTCATTGGTTGTTTATACATTTGCATGTATGTGGATGTGACTTGTGTGTTTCATTATTCTTTCTAATATATTTGGCATTACCTCTATGAACTATCTGTCATTCTTAAAACTATTTCCACAGCTTTGTGGAAACTTCTCCAGCAAGCTCCCCAGGTCAGAGTGACAGTGACTGAAATACAAATGACGAAGGAGATGAGAAGACTCTGTTGGGACCTGATTCTTCAACAAGAGGTAGTGAGGAACTTCAACCTGATATCACTACTGCATCAGATGACAAGTTGCTTACAGAAATTCTTGCTAGAAAAGGAAAAATTCAAACATTTAAGACGGTAAGCTCGTTTAAGCTACGGTAGCTAACCTATTCAAGAAAGCAGAGCGGAGAACAAGGAGAGAATCAAAGTAGAAACCATCCCCAAAGAAATCGAGGTTTGTTGTTTCTTTTGTTCATTATGTTCTGCGTGCGGATCATAAGATTGCAACAAGACTGATGATTATGTGATAAGAAAAAACTCTATATTTCCTTAGTAAAATTCTGCGTATACAATCTCAATATGTATAAACGTGATTGAGAGAATAAACTCGAGAACCCAACTATATTTCTCAAATCAAGTCCACTATAAACAAACTCAACATTCCTCTTATTTATACCAGCTTAACAGATTCTTAACTGTTCTAACCGACTAGTAAGTAGTAACGGCACTCTAACTGACTATTCAACAGTCAACGCCGTGTCAGCTTGGTCTTCCCCCTAGTCCTTGAGCTATTTTTCCTCTACAGCATCATTCTTCTTGTGCTTCATTTTCTTTCTCATATAGCTCCTCCAAGGCTTGTCAGTACCCCATTCGGTAAGATTGAGCTTTTCCTCAAGCTCATAATGAGGAAACTCCGTTTTAATATCCTTCACAAGAGAAAATGATCATTTCTAGCTGTAGGATTAGTTCTCCTGCCCCCGATACCGCAGTGGTTAAAGTGGAAACAATGTGACCTTGACCAAGTACGGTTTTAGTTGGGAAATGTGAAAACATGGTGAATCTTATTCTCCACCGAAATTTGTAAACGGTAAGCCACTTGACCAATACGTTTAATTACCGGAAAAAGACCATAATACTTTGTTGCAAGCTTTTGGAAAAAAATTCTTTGTGAGAGAGGTTTGTCTGTAAGGTCTCAGTTTCAGGAATACTGAAGAACTAACAGCAAGTTCCAAATCTCGACGATGCTTATATGTATTATCTCAAATATGCATCCACAATGGTTGATCCCCTCCGTTTAACCATCACTATGAGGATGATAAAAAAATAAAATTTTGAATTAGTTTAAGTAATCTGGCTGGGTTGAGTGTTGAATATTTGTGAATTTGACAAATGGTACACTAAGATACATATTTCCTCACATCGTCCTTCATCTTTGACCAATAAATAATTGTTGAATATGTTTAATGGTATTTAACACACCAAAGTATCCTCCCATGAAACCGTCATGATTCTCATGCAACAGTAAAGGAATATGTGGGGAAGAACGAGGTAACACCAATTTGTTCGTATAGAATAGTCGACCACTGACCACACTGTATCCTTGCTTACTCCTTTCTCCCACAATAATGTCATGTATATTTTGTTGCAACAGTTCATCCTTGTACACCTCGTCTAATATATCATGCATTTGCAGTGTAAAGGACACTGTATTGCATTAAGCAGACCAGCAGCTTTCTGAATCTGAAGTGTAGTTATCCTAGATAACACATCTGCCACATTGTTCGCTACCCCTGCAATGTACACAATTTCAAAATCGTATCCCAACAGTTTGGTGAGCTATTTCTGATAATCTAGTGAAATATTCCTCTGGCCCAGCAAAATTTCAGACTTCTTTGATCAATATGAACCAAAAATTTCTTTCCAAGCAAGTAGTGGTTTCCATTTATGTATAGCCAATACTATTTTTTTTTTTGAAAGAATTTTAAATTGATTCAACCAAAAAAACGTTTTTACATTAGCTGTTGCTATGTTGCTAAGATTTTAAATAGAAACATATGCACTATATATCTATCTTGTGGCAAACCATTTGGACATCCTCATCTCATAAGCATGCCCTCTCATTCCACGGAAGGAGGAGAACCGGTTTTGAACTCTTTTATCGACCACTAGAATCAGTTGAGCTGGAGGAGTTGGAGCTTCTCCATGCTTCCTCAGATTTCGTTCATACCAGACTGCGTACAAAGTAGTTTGGAAAACATATTTCAGAAGGAACATGTCACACTTATTTCTGCTATTAGCCAATACTATTGCCATAAGATCTCATTCGTATATAGGTTTCAGTTTCTCTCTGTCTGTTAATCCTTTATGAAATAAGCTATTGGTCTATGGTCCTGCAACAACACAACTCCCAACATATCCTGAACCATCTATTTCAATGATGAACTTCTTCTAAAAAAAATTCCAAAGCCAGTACTAGAGCCATAATCATCACTCTCGTCAAGTGTTCAAAAGATTCTTGTGTTGATGAATGCGAAAGCTATCTCAACATTCGGAGTTCCGATGATGGTGACAACGTTTTGTGACTCTAGTTTGTGATTTGGGCCATAATCCTCAAAGTGTGATCTAAGTTATCTCTTGGCCCATTAAAACCCAGTTTGATGATATTTCTGCATCTTAGTCTATAGTTTTTTTTTTTTAACACGCATCTTAGTCTATAGTATAAAATAAAAATAGCATTATTTTTGAAACATCTTTTAGCCCTAAACGTTTACAGTGGAACCAGAAATCTGACTTGAAACTCCAAATTCCAATCCATTTTTATCAGTAAACTAGGTTATTATTTATTTTGCAATTTTTGTATAACATAAAATAATAGATATATATTAAATAATTGAGAAACCAATAATTATTACATATATAATTAAATTAGCATGAATATGTATATCAAAACAATCACACTTGTTTATTTATACTTATTCTATAATAGTAAATTTCAACAATCAATGTTATCTATTCTATATGGTACATAACCAATTAACTAATTTTCTTTTTTGACATCGAAAAATTATTCTATTACTCAAAGAACTTGAGTTGGTCTAGGTAACCAGACCGAAATAGAAAAACCGATATAATAAAGTTTCCTATGAAATGATCTAGCAAAGTTAGCTAATGAATCATATATTCCATTTTGTGCTCTTGAGATGTGAGAGATCTTGATTCTTGAAAACATAGCTGCAGCGTCTTTATTGTTTCCAATTCAATTGCAAAACTTGGCCAAGCTTGAGGCTCCTTTATCATTGCTATTAGATCCTTGCAATCTGTTCCAAAGCTCTGACAAGAGGAATGTAGCAGCATGCACTCCATTGCCCACTGCAGTGCCTCCATTTGAATGTAGGGCAGACTCTTACCTACTTAAGTTTCCCATCCCCATAAGTTATATTTTTCCCAGGCTATCTTTCCAAACCCATCTCCAACCACTAAACTGTACCATGGAAGTCCATGATCCATCAACCATACATATGTTGTCCAAGCATATGGCTTGGGGTTACTCATTGTGAAGCTCCAGTGGGATGTCCAGTACCATCTATCTTGTGGCAAACCATATGCACTATATATCTATCTTGTGGCAAACCATTTGGACATCCTCATCTCATAAGCATGCCCTCTCATTCCACGGAAGGAGGAGAACCGGTTTTGAACTCTTTTATCGACCACTAGAATCAGTTGAGCTGGAGGAGTTGGAGCTTCTCCATGCTTCCTCAGATTTCGTTCATACCAGACTGCGTACAAAGTAGTTTGGAAAACATATTTCAAAAGGAACATGTCACACTTATTTCTGCTATTAGCCAATACTATTGCCATAAGATCTCATTCGTATATAGGTTTCAGTTTCTCTCTGTCTGTTAATCCTTTATGAAATAAGCTATTGGTCTATTGTCCTGCAACAACACAACTCCCAACATATCCTGAACCATCTATTTCAATGATGAACTTCTTCTAAAAAAAAAATTCCAAAGCCAGTACTAGAGCCATAATCATCACTCTCGTCAAGTGTTCAAAAGATTCTTGTGTTGATGATATATGGTGTTTTTGACACAACATACATATGTTTTCTAAATTGTTTTCAGACTTTTATCGAGTCTTTCTAGTTTTTTCGAGTCATTTCAGGTCCGAAGTAGTTTTGGAGGCTATTGGAGGGGAACATGAAGAAAAGAATGCAAACTGGAGTTTTCATGCGGAGCAACCAAACAGAGCAGCGGGGTAGATGATCCTGAACGGAGCAGCCACTCGACTTCTCGAGATTTTTAAGGAAACTTCTAATATTTTGGGAGTTTACCTAGGGATTCCCTTTCTCCTCATGTGCCGCCACAGACCTGCAAAAATATATTTTCTTATTCTTTTTCATAGACTACGTGATTTTGGACAGAGATTTTTATAGAGAGAAAGCTTGTAATCTTGTTAAGGGATAAGGATCTCTACACATTCTTGAGAAGAATCTTAAACCCTATTTTTGTTATTTCTGCAATATATCATCATGTTTTATTCATATCTAATTTTTGTGATCTTTATGGCTATGGCTGAGTAGTCGATTGCTTAGTATCTAATTTTTGTGATCTTTATGGCTATGGCTGAGTAGTCAATTGCTTAGTCTAGGGTGTTAGGAGATCATAGATTCATGAGCTAAATTACACAAATAAGGATTGATGTTTTGATTGTCTCCATCTATAGTTGAACCTAATGCTGAGAATAAACTGACAACTTAGTCTTTGATTTTAGGTTGAATCCACTCATCAAAATTACTTTAGATTGCTAGAAAGAGCATAGATTAGTGATTTGTCCTTAACCAACAAAAGTCGATTTTAAGGCAAATTGTGAGCATACCGAATCTGATCATAATGTTTATTATCTTTATCTGATTCAAACGACAGTTTAGATATTAGGAATGTATGATAAAAGGATAGATGCCACAAAAATGGTTCAAACTTGTTTGGTTGTTCGAGTTTAAGACTTGTTGCGATTTGTTCCTTGAATAGATGTTTAGTCTATGCTTGTTGATTTCCGATGATTCACCCTAGGCTTAGGTCTTTTATAATCTGAAACCAAACCAATCTATCTATGTTGCTTGCTTTATTTTATTTTCTTATTTTCACACCACTCGATTTGTCTTATCTTGATATCGATCTTATATAAGCAAAAGTGTAAAACTGGTTTTCTGGAATTGAACACAAATATTACATCAACCACTGTTAGCTTGCAGTGATTAGTGTATCAGCTGATTGTGACCATATGAAGTTATATGTTTTCAGTAACTCAGCCAATGTCGAGAAATATTATTGTAAGATCTGACAAATCTTATGTATTAGCCTTTGAGCCCCAGAAAACTGCAAAGTGTTTTACTAATTTAGGTGTTAGCCAACTAGACATAGTATGAGTCCTTTGAAGATATGTATTTACTCTTTCAGATGATATGATGTGTCCCAAATAAGCCACATGATCCTGACCAAACAAACATTGCGTATATTTCCTTTTATTTATGTTGGGAATCCAACATACCCGAGCTATAGCCAAATCGATTATTGATCCAAAAATAGCTTAACCGACTAGATATAACATAGAGGAATACCATAAGATAAACCTAAGAAAGTTTTTGTCACCGAAATAGATTTCAAGGAGAAAAATGATTAAAATAGATTTTATTAAAATGTGTAATTATAGATTTATATCCCTTAAATTAACTAATCTAGACTTAGGGCTTAGACTTATGGGGTGGAGTTTTGGAGGTAAGGTTTAAAATTAAAAATATTAAAATTTTCAAAATAAAAAATCTATTTTAATCATTTTTCTTTGAATTCTGTTTTTGTGACCAAAACTTTAAAAAGTCCATTTTAAATTTCGTTATAACACATCCAAAATCATATGTCTAATTAAAATAATATAATATTTTGATATAAATTATAAATTTATTTATAATTAAAGTAAATATCAATTAATTATTATAATATATATTTACTTTATAAATATTTATATCCGTGCATGAGCACAGATGAATAACCTTTATCTTCTCTATTAAAAGAGAAGTACCATTTTTATCTACTATCAAATAGTCACACTAGGTCCATAAATTTAGTTACATTTTTATTATTTATATTAGTTTAATTAATATATAACATTTCTAAAAGAATCTAAATAATTATAAAAATATTAGTAACAAATATAATTTAACTATAAATGTAAATTTTAGTTTTAGTAATAATAAAATCTGTTGAGAAAAATCTAACAAAATCTTTTCAAAAAAATCTAATATTTTTAATTAATGCATTGATTATTTTCGTAATTAGTATTATAATATTATCATAAATTAATTTTTAATTAATTTTTTATTTTTTTTCTTTTAAAAAATTATATGCTAATTTTATAAATTTTATAATTATAGTCTATATTATATTAAATTGATAAGTTAATATTTAAAAAATACTTTCATTTAAATAAATTAATAAAATATTATTCACCGTCTAAAGTGATTAGAATATCATTCACCTTTTAAAAAGATTAAAATTTGTAAATTATGTAATAATTTTATACAAAAAGTAAAATTGTTAACATATTTTAAACTTTTATATTTAGAACTATATATTATCTATTTATTTTTGAAAATGATAATAATATATTATCTAAAAATGATTATATGCAAAATATAATATAAAAATTATATATTTATAAAACGAAAAGTTACCCGCACGGATGTGCGGGTCAAAATCTAGTAAATTATTAAAAATAAAGATTGACATTTTTATTCATTATCAAAATATTTAAATGTATCTTAGTTTAAATAAATAAATTTTAAATGATATAATATACATGTAAATAATGAACCATTACGAAAATTAGTTATATATATAGTAATGGTATAAAATTATTATATTTAGTAATATATGTTAGAACAGTAAAGCAATACTAATCAATTCAACTTTTTATGTGTTAATAACTAATAATAGATGTATCACAACTAAAACTAAAGCAATACCAATAATAGTAAAGAACTATATTAATAAATAATAACCGATATATCACAATTAAAACTAAAGCAATACTATTCAATTAAAAATTTGTTGATGAGTACATTTTTAAAATTTTATTAGTATTTATTGGTTCATTAGATTAATTAAAAAAAATATATTACTAGTTTAACTTATTTTAACTAACATAAACAGAAATTTAAAATTTATAAATTTAAATTAGATATACTTTAAATTAAGAGATAAAAACATATTAAAAATAATAATCACTAAATACAGTATAATATAAATAAATATCATATATATATATAATGTAATTTTAACTCTATTGAATTCAAATAAAATAAAATTAAAATAATTGAACTAAATCAAAAGAAACAATATTACAAAAATTGTTATGGTTCTATGATTTTATATTTTTCAAACTGATGAAATTAAAATATAAAAACGTAAACTAATTTTTTTTTAAAAGATCAAATAATATTATTATTTCAAAAATTTACTTATACGCATGTTGCAGAAAAACTCTTAGTTAAAATAAATCAGCAAGGGAAAAGAATATAACAAATTAAAGGCCTCAGAATACATTTTATTATCATTTGCATTATCAGACGATGTAGGCTTATTTTGAAATTTGCATCATCATTGGCCCTTGAGCACCCACCAATATCATAGTTACTTATTATCCAACGATCCTTTTAAGTTGTAGGTCGAAGGATGAAAAGTTATGGGTTTGTTAAAAATAACTAGAGACGAGAAAAATATACATTCACATTCTAAAAGAAATCATATAATTCGATGATGTGTAAATCTTTTTGAAAATAATAATCAGGGACCGATCTAGAAACATTTAGAGGGGAAACAAACAAATTTCTCAGTATATTTAAATTTTTTTTGGGGGATATTTCATACTCTTTCTGTTTCATATTAAGTGGTACTTTAGATTTGTACATACAGATTAAGAAAATAATTAATTTTGTATATTTTTTATAAAAAAATATAATTATCTATACAATTAACCATATTTCAACCAATAGAAAAATAAATTGAAATATAAAATTAATTTATTTTGCATCGAAAGTTGAAAACTACATTTATTTTGTAACAAAAAATCTTTACAACGATACAAACTGAAACGGAGGGAGTATATTTTATAATGAATACTAAAGGAAAAAAAAATTAGATGGGGGAACATACCCCCGTATATTTAATCCTTGCGTCCCCCCTGGTAATAATGAAAACTGCAAGTAAACCACTCACTTCCTTTTTCAGCAAGGTAGTTATGTATTGGGAAAAGAGACAAATAGGGAAAGAAAGCATCAAGGTTAACTTTACCATATGATATTTGTTCTGATAATTGCACAAAGCTGAAGCTCAAATCAATGCCAACAACCATCACAACAATCTAAAATTGGTGATTACTGACCTACGCAAAGAAGAAAATATGGACACAAAAAATAGAGAAAGACATTAAGAGCAACAACATACATGCGGTGTTTACGAGTTCAAATGAATCCTGCCTTTTACTATCTGAATAATATACAATCATATCACACCCACAACATGGCTTTTTATAGGCCTCAAGTCTCTTCTGTTGTGCTAACAAGCATTTGAAAAGTTAACAAACCAACTCTGGTTCAATTGAGTAACTGTTACTAATCACAAGATTAGTTTATATTATCTTTGTTCAAATATTCACAGGAACAGAAAAGGGGTGGGGTTTGTTGTCGCATTCTAACGCGAGAGGCTGGTGATGTTGTCGGCTCAGGTTTTTGTTCTTCTTTAGAAAAAAAGAAACTGTTTTAAGCAAGTTCGATTACGTCTCCAGATTTAGTTAAAAAAAAGGTTCGATTAGGTCTTACCCTATAATAATAAACACAAAAAACAAATGGATTTTGTTTGTATTCAAATTTCAAAAGTCAACAAAAGACAATGAAAAGACCATATATACTTTTTTGGCTTGGCCACCAAGGGGCTTGCAGAGCAAGGGCAGATTTCTACAAATGACAAGTTGATACATGTCCTCACTTTTAAGGGGTGATTAGTAAAAACTTCGAGGGTTGTACACATCACTACTTTAAGTTTACAGCATCAAACTTAAAGCAATCAAGCTTTATTAATTTTCTTATGTTCACACTTTACAGCAATTTAGAAAAAAAAAGTCTGTGTAATTTCTTTAGAAAGGTAAATATTTTGGGTTTCCAAAAAGAAAGAAGTAACAGTATCTCATTGGACTTTTATTCAAGAGAAAATTATCCAGTTTGACTCTTACTTTTAGGTTGTTTACTAGTCTAACTCGAATTTCTCAATGCATGTTCGTTTGAGTGGTTTAAGACCAAAGTAACCTGTTACAAGTTATTACAGACTGCCATTTCATTTAATCATATTACCAAATTATTAAAAAAACAAAAGTAAATAATAAACAGTTTTCTTCAGCAATCTCATCGAAATGGGGGTCTTATTGATCTAATATTTGTGAGGATTTTTTTTTTTGTCAAATCCCCTTTTATTGCATCTAACATTTATAAAATTTAAGGTTATTAGTCATTTGTATAAATTCTCCCTAATTTTAACTTATTGGAAAATACAGATTTTGTCAGCAAAATCCATTAAAAGAGATTTGATAGAGTTTCGATGATATTTTATAGTGAAAATCCAATGAATTGAAATATTTCCTATGATAGAATTTGAAACTTTTTTAAAAATAAAATAAAAATAAAAAATTCTTTCACATTTAAAAAAAAATCGAACTATTTGAAATGAAAGAAAAATAAAAAAAAATTGAATTTTTTATTTAAGTGGGGCATATTGAATTAAAGATTTAAGAAAATTCAAGATTTGAGTAAATCCAAGAAAATCCGAGATTTGAGTAAATTTTAAAAGGATTTATTACAAGTTTTTATAGAGTTTTGAAGAAATTTCAGAGTTTTGAAAAAATATTTTAAATTTTAAATATTTATTTTAAACAATATTTTTAGTTTTAAAATTATTATAATTTGATATTACTATTGTTTTATGAAATATATAAAATTTATAAAAGTTTTCAAAAAATGATTTTCATTTTTTTTTATTTTTTATTTCATTTCAAAAAAATTGTTTTCTTTTTAAAAATGTGAAGGAAATATTTTATTTTTTTTAAAAAGTTTCAAATACCATCATAGGAGGTGATATTTCTATTTGTTATTTTACACTATAAAATATCATCCAATTTGTTGATAACATCCATATTTTTCGATAAGCTGGAATTTGAGAGAACTTATATGAATGACTAATCCAATAAGCTTAAATTTAATATAGAATTTATAAATAATAGATACAATAAGAACGAATTCGAGAAAAAAATGAAATCTTATCAAATCTTATATTCAATAAGACCCCCTAAATTGTATATATTTTATATATTTCATAAAATGATAATAATATCAAACTATAGTAATTCTAAAAATGAAATATTATTTAAAATTTAAAAGATTTTCTCAAATACTCTTATTTGTTTTTTAAATCCAATAAACTTGTAACAAATATTTTAGCATTTACTTAAATCTCGGGATTTGTTGCATTTACTCATATCTTGAATTCTTAAATCTTTAATTCAATAAGTAGTTCATGCAATTTCAAAGGCTATTCTCCTGTCGCTCCTCTGTCGATTCGAAGTTCGTGGTGCCGTTTGCAATCGTCTCTGGCTGTGCCTTTGCTTCTCCGTGTTTATAGAGGGCTCCATCTTCTTCGATGTCAGCATCTTATTGGTTCATCAATATCACCTGCTTTTGTTTCTAATTTAACTGAGAGGTTTGTTTTTTTTACCAGATGGCAGGTTCTGAAATGTGACTATGTTGTTTGTGGCGAAACAATCAACATTGCTCACGTAAGAGATACTGTACTTGTGCTTAGTCTTGTAAAATAACCAATAAATTTCTATAAAAAAATTGTTTCAATGAGCGTTTCTCTGAGAGTTAACTAAGCGTTTTTTGTTGCTCATTTGTTTGTCATATCAGCCCTAGCGATATTATAGCTTCTATAATCTATAAACAATCCTTTTGGATGAGTCTGAAACATATGCTTTGTTCAGATATATAACGTGATTATGAGTTTTTTTCCTTTTTTGATGATTACTTCACATTTGATGAAAAAAAGATAGCAACTTTGAAGATAACCCTCACAAGGGAGTCTCGTGGTGAATTTTGACAAGAATACAATTTGGTCTAGGGGAAGTCAGAACATGGATTTTCAGTGGCTGATCATGGCAAAGGTCCTTCCTTGGTAGTGTGTATATAACAAGAAGGGGATGCAGAAGACTGTCATGTAGTTTGCGAGTAAAGTTGAAAAGGAGACCGTTTTAAAAAAAAAATTGAGTCTATGGAGATGAAGAAAGACGTATCCACTGACATTCTGGTTTATATGTATTTTAATGCATTTTCAACTCTGTTTTAGGGATGACGAGTTATGTGACCAATGGGGGAATACGGTTTGGTTATCGTTTATTGTGTTCTTATATAGTCGGGAACTTGGAAACCTCTTGAATGATAACTGTTACGGGAAATGAGAAGAGGTGAGTAGAAGACAAGTGGCAAAAGTGGTTACATAGGAGTCGTTGAGAGTTTGTTACAACAGAAAGCAAGAGCCAATCACAAGTCGCCTTGTGTTGTAATTTGTTTGGTGGAGTTCTTCATTTAGAAATTGTGTGTTGTAATTTTCTTGAATAATTGATTCATTCTGTTAAACTCATTGATAACAGCCAAAGAAGTTCTTGTGATGAGAAGATGATCGACGTAGATCAGAATGTGTAACCGTGTTGATCCATTCTCGAGGATGAATAAGGAATAATCTTTTAAAGACCGGAAATAACCATACGCTTGAAGTGCATTCGTCAATTTACCAAACCAGCATCGAGGTGCTTGACAAAGACCATAGAGAGATTTAGTCAAACGGCAAAACTGATTCTTTTCAGTAGTTCGTAAACTCGGTATAACTTGATATAGACCTCTTCCATCAAGTCACCTTTCATGAACGCGTTATGGACATCCATATGGCGAACCTCTCAATCACGAGCTACTGCGATTTTCAGAAATGAACAAACTGATTCCATCTTACACACATGTGCAAATGTTTCTTCATAGTCAATACCTTATGTTTGATTATTACCAAGGACCACAAGTCGTGCCTTATACCTCCCGAGTGTACCATCTGCTCGAAATTTCAAGGTGAACACCCACTTGCAACCGAGGGCATGTTTACCTGGAGGTAGTGCAACGACAGACCATGTTTCTTAGTTCTTCCAACGCATCAATCTCAACATGAACAACCTCTCGCCAGTTTTCGTATTCAAAAGCTTCTTTATACAAAGCAGTAATGACAGCTTCAGTTATAGCAGCCAGAAATGTGCGACGATTATCGACATAATCATCGGTGGATACCATGAGGAACCCGGGAAATCACTGTCGGAGCCTAGGTGAGTGATATTAGGGACAAAATCATTTAGACGAGTGGAAGGCTTTTTCGTACGACATCCTTTCGTGAGATGAATAGCTGTTGTTCGGTCAGGAGTCGTATGAGAAGGTTATGCATGAGCTGGTGGTGATTCAGTGGTTACAGGTGAAGAACCAAAATTTTCAGCAGAGTTTCCAGTATCATCAGCAGCTGAATCAGCTGTTGTTGTTGGAGTAGAGACCGAAACTGCATGATAAACAAAATTGGTTTCAGAATTCTGTGTTGGAGGAGATCCAATATCCAGTGGAATCAGAGAAACACGAGGATTTGCCACTTGTGCCAGGGAAGTAAACTCATCATCATTAAACACTTGAGATGCGTTATGTGGTGGCAAACCAGAGACAGCTGGTGAAGGCTGCAGGAGAAATTGAAATTCGGTTTCTATGAAATCACTTCTCAAGATGTTGAAACAACCCCAATTTTAATATCATAGAATTCTTAGCCTTTATTTCCAAAAGGATATCCTAGAAACATAGATTTGTTACCACAAGGCGCAAACTTATCTCCTCCATGCACATAGCATAAACAGTCCATAACTCGCAAATGATCCAACAATGGCGGTTTGTTGTAGAGCATTCTAAGAAGAGTTTTTTCCTCTTAAAATCATTGATGAATTTCTGTTAATGAGGTACCCAGTAGTGAGAACACAAAATCTCCATAATTCAGTTGGTAAGTGAGCTTCAAATCGAAGTGCTCTAGCGACGTTGAGTATTGATATACTCAGATTAACCTTCAAGTTATTCTCTCAAATAAGAGGTTCAGTGTAGTACTTGAAGATGGAATCCACATATACTATATCTTTCACACAATAGACTTTAGTTTCATATGAAGCTAGACAAATAATATAAAAACAGCAAACAAAGCAGCAAGTAGATAGAACTGTTTGTAAGTTATAAGAAGAAAACGCCAGATCTAGGGATTTCCCAACCAAGGATTCAAAACTACTATCAATAGATATCAAGGGTTTAATTAGGTTCAATTCCAGAACTCAAATGCAATAAGTAAGTAATCCATATCTCACATGCAATTACTAATCAGATGTCAAACCCTAAAATTCTAACTCTCGTATGCGAATTTAGAGAGAGTGTCTCGATACAATTGAGTATCGATCAACAATTCTTTCAGACAAGCGTTTTGAGAACCAATTCGATTTGTTCAACTAAACCCAAGACCAACTATCGTATGCGCTAAGGTATCTAATTCACCAGGGTCAGATTCATGTTATTGGTCACACTCTTGTATTATTCCAACTATCTAATGATTCTAGGTTCAGGTAATCAGTCACACTCTCGTGTTATTCCAACTATCCTATGAAACTAGTATGATAAACAATTCTGGTGTAGAAATATATAGATAACCCTATCAATCATATGTTTAGCATCTGACATAAAGAACATGAAATCCCTAAATCTAAGGAGATAATTACTCATACATGAAAGTAAGAACACAAATCATAGTCTAAATAAATAATAGATGAAGTAATCAATGACAAAACCAAAGGAATTTCAAGAGAACTCTGAAGGAGTTTGTAACATCCCGATTTCTGGTATGTGTGAAGAGGTTTAAGAGAATTGATTTGTCTACCTATGTCACCAAAGTGCACTTATATTTTCGGTACACATCCATTTAAAACTCCAGGGTTAAGTGTGCTTATGTTGGAGTAGTGAAAGGATGGGTGATATATTGGAAGTGATTCGCGATATCGTGTGGGTGATGCCAAAACATGAGGAAAGGTCATGTGGTGACTGCAGGGTCAGTAAACATAACTTTCAAGCCTTCCAAAATTTACGTACGACAGTCTGATGAAATGGGGCCCATGGGCCAAGAGAGCGAGCGTGGGAGGCCTATTAGCCGTGGGCGATCGAGGCATTACTAGTGGTATCAGAGCTGGTTAGCCATATCGGTTCTGACCCGGGAGGCATCTTGAGACATGTTATGGTGCGCAACAAGGATGTTGCGCTCTATGAGTAGGGGTGAATTGTAACATCTCGATTTCTGGTAGAAGATGAAGTGTTTAATAGAATTGATTTGGCTACCTATGTAACCAAAATGCACTTAGCTTTTCTGTCACACATCCATTTAAAACTCTAGGTTTAAGCGTGCTTGCGCTGGAGTACTGAAAGAATGGGTGACCTATCGGGAAGTGATTCGTGATATCGTGCTAATGGAGACAAAGCACGGAAAAAGGTGATGAGGTGATTACAAAGTTCCTCTCTTTTCTCCATCCTTAAAACTAAAAATAAAAGAAAGCTTAGATGTCAACAATGACTTAGAAAATATATAAAAGGGGTTAGGTCATGTATTGGGGGTCTTTTATATATATGGGAAACTTTGGGGTCAGTTTTCTGATTTGGAGGAGTGTCGTTCGCCACCAGAGTGGTGTCGGTCAACACTTGTGATTCTCGACTGCTTCCTCTCGCGGCCAGACAAACCACTCATTACTAAAACAATCATAAATTTTTCTCTAGGATCCTGATTGACCTTAGACTGGTGGAATTGGATCTAACTCCAAGCTCTATCTTGTCTCAAAATATTAGCCCAATCGCACCGTGGGAAGTTATCCATCCATAGTTAAAATTCTGACGTGTTTACTCAGCTCTGCACCTCAAATATCTCAAATATCTCCAAAGTTCTCCAAAACATACCTAGACCTGAAACGACTCTAAAATAGACTCCAAACAAATATAATAGACTCTAAAAAGAACATATACAATGACCGAAAAGTGAAAAAAACATAGTATATCAAGTACATGTCGATGTTTGCACTTGATACGTCCATTTTTTTGTGGAGTGCCTACATTGAAAGTCTCATGAATGATACCCTGATTCTTAAAGAAGTTTGTGATACACAAGAACTCAGATCCATTATTGCTTCGTATGGTGTTGAGCTTTTTTTTTTATCAAATTGGCGCTCAACCAGTGCGATGAAGGTTTTGAGAGTTGAAGCAGATTTTGTTTTATTTGGCAGCAGATAGATCCAAAATGCACGAGAGTAATCATCTATAATTGTGAGAAGGTATTGTGAACCACACATAGAAGTAGTCATGTATGGACCCCAGAGATCACAATGAATCAAATCGGAAACTACTGTTGTTTTATTAATTCTCACAAGAAATGAATCGCAAAATTGTTTTGCGTGAATACAAACGTTGTAAGACTTGGAATCAAAACCAGTACTACTAGAAACAGGTAAAGGCAACATCTCCATTGTTTTAGAAGGTGGATGACCAAGACGATGGTACTAGAGATCATATGAATCCGTGTGTTGAGTCTGTGTCACTGCCACTGCCATACTTCCAAACCTCTAAAAAAATACAAACCTCTAAGTTGTTCACCCGCTCCAATCAGCGTTTGTGTGGTGTGGTCCTGAATAACATAAACCTTATCAGATATTTGGACTATACAACTGTTTTAGCTAGTCAACTGAGAAACGTAGATGAGATGGCCATGTAAACCATCAACAAATAACACATTATGAAACCGTAAATGTGAGCCTAAATGAATGTTTCCTGCATGCCTTACTTTGTGATCTCTGATTAGAAATAAATCAATTTCTGTAACCACGAGCAGTTCAAGAAAGGTGCTACTAAAGGTACGTTGTATGTGTATTAGCTCATTTATGTTAGATATATATATAGTCTTTTAGGGAGAATTTGCTTCACATATGGTATGTGGTCATGAATGATACATGTGTCTCACAGCTCGTTATGTTGATCGCAACTGGAAGTTGAACAACCAAACCTTAGCAACTTATGCGCTGCCACCACCACTTACAAGTACAAACTTGGCGATGCAGGTACAAATTTGGCGATGCAGCTTCTTGAGTCTTGGAGTGAATGGGGAATTGATAAGAAAGTGTTTTACATCACATTAGACAATGCAACCACCTATTGAATTCGATTGCCGCAACGGGATGAGCTTTTTGGATGCGAACCGGCCCGTTTGACATCTCTGGAACTCCATCCAAAGTAAGTCACATGCTATCCTACATACTTACAAACTTTTTGCTACTCTCATTCCTTATTTAGTTAAGGCTTTTGCTAGAAAAAATCACTAATTTTATTTCGTAAACTCATCCCAAAAGTGTCACACGCTATCCTAGATATGCTATTATATTATAATGATACAACATTAAGAGTTTTGATAGAATAACTGAAAATGTTTCAAAACATCCTGAAACTTCCTCAATAACAACCTAAATGAACCAAAATTCTTCATCATTCATCATAATCTTCTTAGAAAAATTTGATATTTTTCCAAATCAACATTCATAGCTAATAGAGTTCAAAAAAAATAGTATAAGTTAAACAGAAAAATGAGTGTAACATGTTCACTTTCTTTAACCTTAAAATCTTTATCCATAAACATGTCGAAGATCTCACAACATAGCTTGCTCCTTAAGTCCATCGCAAGTAATCATTAATACTAGACATGTTCTTTAATCTTAATGAGGGGCATTCTAGCGTCTTGACATTAAAATAAAATATAGTTGAAAGGAAAAAAATTCTTTGGTATACCATTTGTCTTCTCAACTTGAAATGGAACAACGACTTAATTTTTTAAATCTTTTCACTCAGAGCTTCCACATTAAGGCAGGAAATCAACACTGTCAAATACATAAATCATGTCACTGATGTTTCAACACTAGCTGGTAAAAAAAATCAAACACAAACAATTTTTACCTGTCAGCTTTTTAATTTGAGGAATATCAATGTTGATATATTTAGTTGGAAGACCACAATGAAAGAGTATGATTGTTTTTTTCGCTAAATATATCTCTATCCCAATCCACTAGTAGCTCTCTTTGTCCACGAGTAGCATCATAGATAACCTAAACATCTTTCACCCATTTCTTCATTGGAATTATTTCCCCTCTCACAACTTGACTTATATAATCCAAAAATAACTTTCTCCTTCCTAGGTGGCATGTTGAAAATTTCATTCCTTGCACCCCACAGTTTTGAAGAATGTGATTGGTAGAAACCAATCTTTTGGAAGCCTTTTGTTATGGAACTAAGCAGCTTTCTCAATTCTCCTACAATTTAGCATTGCAAATGCTCTGTTTATGTACTGCCAGAAACAGTAAATTTCAGTTTGACAAAGAATAATTCAGGATATAACGCATATTTTTAATTAATTACCTCTTCCTTGAGATCTTTTCTTGGATCTTCCATGTATTGAAAAAAATTGTTCCCTTTTCTACAACAGTTGATTGAGAGTAGCTTGTAGTTGATAACAAAATATAAGTATCAGTTAAAACTCTTATAAATAAATTAAGAGTATATACAAGGATAAAAACATGCTTACACTTCATGTACATGCTTTAGTATCACCCAATATTTAAGCCTTGTAAACTAAGAAAATTAAGGAGTCAAAAATGGATCAATTGGAAGGGGTCACAAACGGATCAATTATATGTATCTTCTCAACCCCATCAAACCTCAACTGTTTATGACTACAATTGATCAATTTTTGACTCCTGAATTTCCTCGGTTTACAAGACTTCAATATTGGATGACATTAAAGTGCATACATGAAATGTAAACATGTTTTTTCCTATTATTTTTAATTTATTTATAAGAGTTTTAATTGATACTTATATATTTTTCAACTACAGGGAACTCTCAATCAATGGCAATGCAAAAAGGGAAAACTTCTTTCAATCATGGAAGATCTAGAAAAAGATCTCAAGGACGAGGTAGTTAATTGAAAATATGTTCCATGTCTTGAATTATTATTTGTCAAATTGAAACAATTAGTTCTGGCATCACATAGATAGAGCATTTTCAATACTAAAGTATAGGCGAATTGAGCAAACTTTTTGGATTCATAAGAAAAGGCTTCCAAAAGATTGCTTTCTACCAGGTACATTCTTCAAAACGCTGAAATACAATTATGAAACTTTCAACATTCCACATAGGAAAGGAAATAGTTATTTTTGGAATATGTAAGCAAAGTTACAAGAGAAAAAAATTTCCAATGAAAAATGGATGAAAGATGCTGAAGTTACTTAAGATGCTATTTGAGGAAAAAACTACCACTAGATTGAGATGGAGATACGCTTGACAAAAAAAACTATCACACTCTTTTATTGTGGTCTTTCAACCGAAGATATCAACATTGATATTCCTCAAATCAAAAAGTTGGCATGTAAAAACTCTTTGTTTGATTAATTTTTTTATCAGTTAACTTAGAAACATTAGGGATATAGTTTTTGTATTTGACAGTGTTGATTCATGCCATGATGTTGGAAGTTATGGGTGAAGAGATTAATAAAAAGAACATCGTTCCATTTCAAGGTAAGAAGTCATAAGGTAAACTAAGAAAAAAACTCCTTTCAACTATGGTTTGATGCTCGAATACCACTCATTGGGATTGAAAAACATGTCAAGTATCAGTGATGACTATGGGATGGACTTAAGGAGCAAGCTATGTTGTGAGAACTTCGACCAGTTTATGGATAAATTTTTAAGGAAGGTTAAAGAAAGTAAACATGTCACACACCCATATTCTACTTAGCTTATACTATGGTTTTGATTTTTTTTTGGTATTAAATATTGACTTGGAAAAGTATTGAATGTTCTTGAGAATATTGTAATGAATGATGAAGAAGTTTATTTCATTTAGGTTGTTATTGAAAAAGTTTCAGAATGTAATGAAGCTTTTTTAGGACTTTGTCAAGAAAGTGTTAATGTGGTATCATTATATTAACATATCTAGGATAGTGTCTGACACTTTTGAGATGGGTTTCTGAAATAAAATGAGTGTGTTTTCTAGCAAAGGTATTAATTAAATAAGGGATGAGAGTAGCAAAAAGTTTGTAAGTATCTAGGATAGCATGAGACTTACTTTGAATGGGTTTCCATAGTGTCAAACGGACCGGTCCGCATCCAAATGGCCCATCTAGCTGCGGCCATCGAATTTAGTTGAACATCGAGGGCTGGCCCGGTACAGTCTGTGGCTACAAGTTGTGTTCCATGGACAAAACAATATAAACTCTCTTGGACACAAGTTCATTCCATAAACAAAAACTTGTTTTGACAATGATATCTTGGAAACAAGTTATAAGTATAATCCATTAACCAAAACTGAGACAAAAAAACAGAGATAAGAGAAATGTCAAAGAAATAGTTCAAAGTCTAAATCGTAGTGTCTAAATTTACCAAATTAAAAATTTCAATCCCAAAAGAAGTAGGTAAATGAACGTAGTTCAAAGTCTAAAATCAAATCATAGCAACAAATCAAAAATCTTCATCTTTAACCTCTTCTACATTTTCATTTTTATCAGTGACAATAGACTCAAAAGATGGAAGTATCTCTTTCTACCATTAGATTCATCTTCTATAAGTGTAAATAATAGAACACAATACTCAATAAATGTTAATGTGACTATGTACCATTTTCATATGCCTCAAATCCTCTTAACAAATTTCGAGTAGATATCAATTCTTGCACGTGCTAGGGAAGTAAATTGTTTATGTATTTGTTTAGAACACATGATCTAATGCTAAAGGAGGATTTCGAGGCTACAATTGCAATAGGAATATTAAGTAGATCACAAGCCATTGTAGATAAATTACCATACCTATGTGCATTATCTTTTCAGAATTACAGAATAATCAAACTATGAAAATTCATCATGTCTATCGCCAGTTCTGCAAGATATATTGCAGAGACGTCTTTCCACTTGTATCAGCACTGCTTTTGCGAAATGCAAAAAAAAATTGTAAACAATGAGTTATGGTATTTCACGTGGAAACACTTATAATTTGTATAAAAGAGTTAGAAAAATAGATTAAACATTTACATCATAACTAGTAAAGCTTCATGTTTGTCCTCCAATGAAAACACTTTGTTGATAAATCTTATGTGGCTCCACGGAAGGTAAAGTTGACTTTGTTTTTTCATATGATTCAAGAGAACGAAAGAAGCACATGTATAAGTAGTTTATCTGTTATAGCTAGACTAATCAGAAAGAACCTACAAATTTTGAATTGTTTTGGAAGGTTTAGTACATAATTAGGAACGTTATCATGAATAGTGTAAGAATTTCATACAAAAACTTTGTGAATCGATTTACCTATTGATTTCCAGATAAGTTTTGTGAAAATTGTCTACTTTGAGTATTATATATTTCACAAATATCTTCTATTTGAATGTTAAGTGGCTGACAAAAAAAATGTTAAATGGCTGAAAATCATGATTGTTCACTCACCTAAGAAAGAAAAGTTTAGAAAGAATCAAATATATACAAACGAAAAGTCACTTTCAATAAACAAAATAAGTAACATTTACACACAAGCGACAGGTTCCGGCTAATCCTTCAATTTTGTTGATGAAAGTGCTTAGTTGGCGATTGATTCCTATAAGAAATGGTGGAACATCTTCAATCATTGTTTTCATTTCTAGTGAAATACCATAGCTAACAGTTACATCTTTCTCTTGAATGGAGAAATATTCCGTAACAATCTAAATTAGATTTTCACATCGAACATCTTATTCTATGAGAATAAATGATGCATTCATGTTTTCATCTAAAGAGAACTTCACTCAAAAGTTTTTTTTGAAATCCAATTTCCACAAAAAAAAAAATCTCATTCATCTTACAAAACCTATCAAAAATATCAAAACCAAATGTTAAAGTTAAGTAAAACAATCATAACATCACTAAAAATCAAACAATTCAAAATAAAATTCAAAACTATTAAAAACAACATAAGCAATCTAAACATTCTCTTGATACATTCCACAAAATGCTTTCAAAATCTTACATGTTGCTTACATGTTGAACTATTTCAATCAAAGAGCATAACAATAAAATACTATGCCACAAAACAAAATATCAAAGAGATGAAATCCACTTTTCATGTGTATTAGATTATTGTTCATGAAATAATCTGCTTCTTTTACGATCAAAGTGAGTCTTAGCAAATATTTATAGCGTTTTACTATATCTCTGTCTAATGAAAGCAATTCAAAACAATGCAAAGCAACATAATCACTCTTATGAAACCAAAATCACAAGAATCCATCAAAATGGATCATCGCATAGTTGTTTCAAAATATTGAGAATTGAAAAAGAAATATTAATACGAAATATTTTTAGTATGATGAAATCAAAAATATAATTGAGAATCGAAATCAAAAATCCATCGATATGAGTTACCTTTGAAAAGGAAACGAAGACAGTTGCATCAAAGTTGAGGGAGACAGACGTAGAAGACGAAGATGAGGGACAACAAAGATGAGCGATGCCAGAGATGATGACGGCCGAGATGAGAGACGCCAGAGATGAGAGACACCGTCGATTGTGATTTGAATTTTCAATTTTTTATAGTGATAATTAGAGAGGTAAGATTGTAATTGATCATATTAAATAAAACTTAATTTGGTAATTTTGGACTTTAAAAAATATATTAGAACAAAAAGTTGATTAACGGTCATTTGAAGTTTTTTTAAATTAATTAAAAATATAAAATAAAGAAAATATTTTTTGGAATTAAAAATTCAAGAAATTGATAGAATATTATATCTTAACATTATAAAACTTTGGATGTGAAAAACATTAGTAAGTTATATAAATTTTACTGTACGTTTAAATTGAAAATTTTAAACTGCAAACATTAATTGATATAACTACCTCTTACCATTTCTGGATATTTGCGGCAACTAGGTCGCATTAATGTTTATATCACTATCATCATCATCTCACCGGTTTATGCTTTTTGTTATCCTCTCTTTTATAGTAGTTTAAAAAAAATGTGGAATTTTGACTTTTCTTAAAGCTACCTTTTATTCTTTGTTCTCCTCTAAACAATAACCATGAATATCTCTCTTCCACAATTGTCTTCTCTCTCTAGTACACTTAAACAAACTCAATTTTTGTGTATGTGTGTGTGTTTATATGTCTATCTGTGTAATTTTCACTTTATTTTTTATTTTAATTAAAGATATTTAAAATATACAATAAAAAATATTTCTGGGAATTTAAAATTCTAGAAATTGATAGAATATAATATTTTAACTGAAACATTATTAATCTATATGATTTCTACTGTACATTTAAACTGAAAATTTTAAACTACAAAAATTTAAATTAACATTGATATTACTGCTTCTTTACCATTTCTGGATATTTGCGACAATTACGTCGCAATAATGTTCATATCACCATCATACTAAATTATGCCTTATTTATTCTCTTTTAATTTGAAATTTTTTTCCTGTGCGTTTAATTTGAAAATTTTAAACTGCAAAAAATTTAAACCGAAATCCATTTCTGGATATTTGCGGAAATTAAGTCGCATTAATATTTATACCACCACCATCATCATCATCTCACCGGTTTATGTCTTTTGTTATTTTCTCCTTTTATAGTAGTTTCAAAAAATATGGAATCTTGAATTTTCTTAAAGCTCCCTTTTATTTTTTGTTCTCCTCTAAACTATAACTATGGATACACCTCTTCCATAATTGTCTTCACTCTCCAGTACACTTATACAAATTCAAACTTTGTGTGTATGTGTGTGTTTATATGTCTCTCTATTTAATTTTCACTTTATTTTTTTATCGTAAGTAAAAATATTTTAAAATATAAAAGAAATGTTTTTTGGAATTAAAAATTTTAGACATTGATAGAATATTATATCTTAAAATTATAAAAACTTTTGATGGGAAAAAAATTAATAATTCAAATAATTTATACTGTACGTTTAAATTGAAATTTTAAATTGCAAAATTTTAAATTGAAGTCAATATTACTACCTCTTTACAATTTCTGGATATTTGCGGCAATTAAGTCGTATTAATGTTCATATCACCATCATCACCATCTCACTGAATTATACTTTTTTTATTCTCTCTTTTATAGTAGTTTCAAAAAATATTGGATTTTTGACTTTTCTTAAAGCTCTTAGTTATTCTCTTTTCTCCTCTAAACAACAATCATATATACATATCTTCCACAATTGTCTTATCTTCCGGTACACGTATACAAATTCAAACTTTTTTTGTTTGTGTGTGTGTGTTTTTATATGTCTCTCTTTGTAATATTCACTTTGTTTTTATTGTAATTAAAAATATTTAAAATATAAACTAAAGAAAATATTTTTGGGAATTAAAAATTCTAGAAATTGATAGAATATTTATATTAACATTATAGAAACTTTCAATGGAAAAAAAATTAGTAATTTATATAATTTTTACTGTACTTTTGAATTGAAAATTTTAAACTACAAAATTTTAAATTGAGATTGGTATTACTGTCTCTTAACATTTCTAGATATTTGCGGTAATTATGTCACATTAATGTTCATATCACCATCATCATCATCTCAGGATTTATGCCTTTTGTTATTTTCTCCTTCATATTAGTTACAAAAATGTAGAATTCTGATTTTCTTAAAGCACCCTCTTTATCTTTGTTCTCCTCTAAACAACAACCAAAGATACATCTTTTCCACAATTGTCTTCTCTCTCCACTATACTTATACAAATTCAAACTCTTTGTGTGTATGTGTGTTGATATTCTCGCTATATAATATTCACTTTATTTTTTTATTGTAATTAAAATATTTTAAAATATAAATTAAAGAAGTTTTTGGAATTAAAAGCTCTAGAATTGATAGAATATTATATTTTAACATTATAAAAATTTTGCTGTGAAAAAACATTAGTAATTTATATAAATTTTACTGTACGTTTAAATTGAAAATTTTAAACTGCAAAAACTTAAATTGACATTGATATTACTATCTCTTACCATTTCTGGATATTTGCGGCAATTAGGTCGCATTAGTTTTCATATCACCATCATCATCAGTATCATCTCACCGGTTTATGACTTTCGTTATTCTCTCCTTTATTGTAGTTTCAAAAAATGTGGAATTTTGACTTTTCTTACAGTTTCCTTTTATTTTTTTGTTCTCCTCTAAACAACAACCATGAATACTTCTCTTCCACAATTGCCTTCTCTCACCAGTACACTTATACAAATTCAATTTCTTTCTTGGGTGTGTGTGTTTTATATGTCTCTCTATGTAATTTTCACTTTGCTTTTTATTGTAATTAAACATATTTAAAATATAAAATAAAGAAAATATTTTGGGAATTAAAAATTCTAGAAATTGATAGAATATTATATCTTAACATTATAAAAACTTTTGATGTTAAAAACATTATTAATCTATATGATTTTTACTTTACGTTTAAATTGAAAATTTTAAGCTGCTAAATTTTAAAACTGAGATCGATATTGCTCCTTCTTTACCATTTCTGGATATTTGAGGCAATTAGGTCGCATTAATGTTCATATCACCATTATCATCTCATTGAATTATGCCTTTTGTTATTCCTTTTTATAGTAGTTTCAAAAATGTGAGATTTTGACATTTTTCTTAAAACTCTTGGTTATTTTATGTTCTCCTCTAAACAACAATCAGAGATACCTCTCTTCCACATTTGTCTTCTCCTTTCGGTACACTTATACAAATTCAAATTGTTTTTATATATGTGTGTTTATATGTCTATCTATGTAATATTCACTTTTTATTGTAGTTAAAAATATTTAAAAATATAAAATAAAGAAATATTTTTGGGAATTAAAAATTCTATAAATTGATAGAATATTATATCTTAACATTATAAAAAAATTGATGTGAAAACACTTTAGTAAATTATAAAAAAAATTACTGTACATTTAATTTGAAAATTCTAAACTGCAAAAATTTAAATCGAAATCCATTTCAGGATATTTGTGGCAATTAGGTCGCATTAATGTTTATATCACCATCATCATCTCACCGGTTTATGCCTTTTTTATTTTCTCCTTTATAGTAGTTTCAAAAATGTGGAATCTTGACTTTTCTTAAAGCTCCCTTTTATTTTTTGTTCTCCTCTAAACTACAACCATGGATACATCTCATCCATAATTACCTTCTCTATCCGGTGCACTTATACAAATTCAAACTTTGTGTGTGTGTTTATATGTCTCTCTATGTAATTTTCACTTTGTTTTTTATGGTAACTAAAAATATTAAAAATATAAAAAAACAAATTTTTTCTGGGAATTGAAAATTCTAGAAATTGATAGAATATTATATCTTAAAATTAAAAAAAACTTTTGATGGAAAAAATTAATAATTCATATAATTTTTACTGTACGTTTAAATTAAAAATTTTAAATTGCAGAAATTTAAATTGAGATCGATATTACTACTTCTTTACAATTTTTGGATATTTGCGGCAATTAGGTCGCATTAATATTCATATCACCATCATCACCATCTCTCTGAATTATGCTTTTTTATTCTCTCTTTTATAGTAGTTTCAAAAAATGTTGGATTTGACTTTTCTTAAAGCTCCTAGTTATTCTCTCTTCTCCTCTAAACAACAATCATAGATACATCTCTTCTACAATTTTCTTCTCTTTCCGGTACACGTATACAAATTCAAACTTTTTTTTGGTGTGTGTTTACATGTCTCTTTTTGTAATGTTCATTTTGTTTTTTATTGTAATTAAAAATATAAAATAAAGAAAATATTTTTGAGAATTAAAAATTCTAGAAATTGATAGAATATTATATATTAACATTGTAAAATATTTTATGTGAAAAAACATTAGTAATTTATATAATTTTTACTTTATGTTTAAATTGAAAATTTTAAATTGCAAAAATTTAAAATTGAGATTGGTATTATTGCCTCTTACCATTTCCAGATATTTACGGCAATTAGGTCACATTAATGTTCATATCACCATGATCATCATTATCTTACTGATTTATACCTTTTGATATTCTCTCTTTTGTAATAGTTTAAAAAACAGGTTTTCGATTTTTTTAAAGCTCCCATTTATTCTTTGTTCTTCTCTAGACAATAATCATGGATGCATCTCTTCCACAATTGTCTTCTCTCTCCGGTACACTTACACAAATTCAAAATCTTTTTGTGTGTGTGTGTGTGTGTGTTTGTATGTCTCTCTATGTAATGTTCACTTCTTTTTTTTATGGTATGTTGTTGTTGTTGAATGAACATAGAGTTTGAGTCTCAGATGCAAGTAATGCGCGTCTCTGCTCTTGAAGATAACCAAACCGTTGAAACTTTCTCTCAGCATGCTGAATGGTTTTACCAGAGACGTCCTCTCCTCCTCTCACTTTGTCAAGATCTCTTTGACGGTTACGCCACTCTCTTGAACCATTACAACCAGTCCAAACCACAAAACCCTAACTCCGTTTCTCATGACAACTTTTCCAATGATGGTTACGCCACTCTCTCGATATTACTGTCTCTTACCATTTCTGGATATTTACGACAATTAGGTCACATTAATGTCCATATCACCATCATCATCATCATCTCACCGATTTATGCGTCTTGATATTCACTCCTTTATAGTTGTTTCAAAAAATGTGAGATTTTGACTTTTTTTAAAGCTCCATTTTATTCTTTATTCTCCTCTAAACAACAATCATTGATACATTTCTTTCACCATTGGCTTCTTTCTCCATTACAGTTATACAAATTCAAACTCTTTTTTTGTGTGTATATATGTCTTTCTATGTAATTTTCACTTTGTTTTTATTGTAATTAAAAATATTTTAAAAAATAAAATAAAGAAAATATTTTTAGGAATTAAAAATTCTAGAAATTGATAGAATATTATATCTTAACATTATAAAAAAATTGATGTGAAAAAAACTTTAGTTATTTATATAAATTTTACTGAACGTTTAAATTAAAAAATTTAAACTACAAAAAATTAAATTCAGATTCATATTACTTCTCTTACCATTCCTGGATATTTGGGACAATTAGGTCACATTAATGTTCATATCACCATCATCATCATCATCTCACTGATTTATGCCTTTTTTATCTTGTCCTTTATAGTAGTTTAAGAAAATGTGAGATTTTGTCTTTTTTTAAAGCTACTATTTATTTTTTATTCTCCTCTAAGCAACAACTACTAATACCTCTCTTCCACAATTACCTTCTCTCTCTTGTGCACTTATACAAATTCAAACTTTTGTGAGAGTGTGTGTTTACTGTATGTTTAAAAATATAAAATAAAGAAAACAATTTTGGAACTAAAAATTCTAGAAATTGATAGAATATTATATCTTACTATTATAAAAACTTTTGATGTGAAAAAACATTAGTAATTTATATAATTTTACTGTATGTTTAAATTAAAAAAAATAAACTGCAAAAAAAAATTGAGACTCATATTATTGCATCTTACCATTTCTGGATATTTACGGTAATTAGTTCGCATTAATGTTCATATCACCATCATCATCATAATCATCTCATCGATTTCTGCCTTTTGTTATTCTCTCTTTTATAGTAGTTTAAAAATGTGGGGTTTTAACTTTTTTTAAAGCTCCCATTTATTCTTTGTTCTCCTCTTAACAATAATAATGAATACATATCTTCCACAATTGTATTCTCTCTCTCTCTCTCGTACACCTATAAAAATTCAAACTCTTTTTTGTGTGTGTTTATATGTCTCTCTATGTAATGTTCACTTCATATTTTTATTGTAATTAAAAATATTTAAAAATATAAAATAAAGAAATATTTTTGAGAATTACAAATTCTAGAAATTGATAGAATACTGTATATTAACATTATAAAACTTTTGATGTGAAAAAACATTAGTAATTTATATAATTTTTACTGTACATTTAAATTAAAAAGATAAACTATAAAAATTTAAATTCAGATTCATATTAATGCCTTTTACCATTTCTAAATATTTGTGGCGATTAGGTCGCATTAATGTTCATATCACTTTCTTCATGATCATCATCATTATCATCATCTCACTGATTTATGCCTTTTTATTCCCTCATTTATAGTAGTTTCAAAAAATGTGGAATTTGACTTTTTAAAGCTCTCCTTAATTCTTTCTTCTCCTCTAAACACCAACAATGAATACATCTCTTCCACAATTGTCTTCTCTCTCCGGTACACTTATACAAATTTAAACTCTTTTTGTGTGTGTGTGTGTTTATATGTTTCTCTATATAAAGTTCACTTTATTTTTTATTATAATTAAAAATATTTAAAAATATAAAATAAAGAGAATACTTTTGGGAACTAAAAATTCTAGAAATTGATAGAATAATACATTTTAACATTATAAAACCTTTTGATGTGAAAAAACAATAGTAGTTTATATAATTTTTAGTGTATGTTTAAATTAAAACTTTTAAACTATAACATTTAAATTAAGACTGATATTATCACTTCTTACCATTTCTGGATATTTGCAGCAATCAAGTCGTTTTAATGTTCATATCACCATGATCATCATTATCTTACTAATTTATACCTTTTGATATTCTCTCTTTTGTATTAGTTTCTTAAAAAGTGGGTTTTAGACTTTTTTAAAGCTTCTATTTATTTTTTGTTCTTCTCTAGACAATAATCATGGATGCATCTCTTCCACAATTGCCTTCTCTCTCCGGTACACTTACACAAATTCAAACTCTTTGTGTGTATGTGTTTGTATGTCTCTCTATGTAGTGTTCACTTTGTTTTCTTATGGTATGTTGTTGTTGTTGAATGAACATAGATCTTGAGTCTCGGATGCAAGTAATGCGCCTATCTACTCTTGAAGATAACCAAACCAATGAAACTTTCTCTCAGCGTGCTGAATGGCTTTACCAGAGACGTCATCTCCTTCTCTCACTCTGTCAAGATCTCTTTGACGGTTACGCCACTCTCTTGAACCGTTACAACCAGTCCAAACCACAAAACCCTAAATCCGTTTCTCATGACAACTATTCCAATAATGGTACAGACATCAGTTCTGAATTTGAGAGCCTCTTGTCCTTCAAACAGACGGCTTGTGATAAGCAGAAAGTTGATGGGTTAGTCTCGCAGCTCGTGTCAGCAAACTTGGAAAGAGACATGGCGCAGGAGGAGTTGCTTCGCGGTGAACAAAAGTTCAGAGAAGCTTCCAAGACAAACGAGTTGCTCAAGAAGCTTGTGATGTTGCTTGACATGGAGAAAGAAGTGGCTGTGGAGGAAACTGTGAGTCTCGGATACAAACTCACTTCTCTGCTGGAAGAGAACAGAGATCTAGCAACCGAAGCGCTGTTCATGAAGAAGGAAGCAGTGAGGCTCGCTAGGTGCGTGCTTCAGATGAGGGATGAACATTTTCACCAGGTGTGTCTTCTGCAGAGCCAAGTGAATGCGCTGCAGTCATCGAGAGAATCTGTCTATGAAAATGTATCCTCTCCGTGCTGCTTTGGTTTGGATAAAAGCAAGAGCAAGAAGAGAAAGATGAGTGAAACAAGAAGTGAACCAGGAGAGAAAAAGAGGAAGTCCAAGTGGTTGAAGAGACTTAACCCCTTTGTCAAATGCAGCGTTAGCCCATCGCCTGCTCCGCTCCATCAATAACAATTTTACTCTTTATATTCAATTTTTGCATAATTCATTGGATTAGTAGGATTTGCATAATAATGTCTGCTTTATGTTTTACTTGCCTTGTTAAACATAGCAGCTCAAGTCTCTTCTGATTCAATTTGGTTGGTTGATGTAAACTTATCAGTTACTGAATCAACTTCTTCTTTTTTTTTTAACTTGTTTAAGGCTGAAACATAGTACGATTTGAGGCATAACAAGTAATAACAGCTGATAAACTGAGATTAGGACATAAATCTGATGATCATAACTTGGTAGTTATCATGTACAGAGTGGCCTCACATTGTGCCAATGAGATCTGATCCAGAAGCTACCTTGTTTTGCAATCATCACTACAATGACAAGCATCCCAACACAAACGAAGGCTATTGATTCCAGAAATCTATCATACAAGTAAGCATTCCCTAGATGCTCTATTGAAACATCCACTGCACAGCGCTTTTTTTTTTGCTCTATTTGCTACAACAATTTATATAAATCTGCAACTACAAGACTTTGATGAGTTAATAGATTTCTTCAGGGGAATCTCTCAGTGTTCATTTAGTTTTAACTATTTCACTGTGTTGTTTATACATTTGCATCTATGTGGATATGACTTCAGTGGTTAATTCTCCTTCTAATATATTTGGCATTCCGTCTATGAACTATCTATGTTGTACCAAGTTTAACAGCCTTACTTTAAACTATTTCAACAGCTATGTATAAAGCATGTTTGTACATTTAAATACAACAAACCATCTCTCATCTATCTACACGAGTGACCAAGGCACTCACTATACCTTTTCTCATTTGTTTTCAAAAACTAAAACAAACATTACACTTTACATCTCAACAGATCCATTGAGCTTTCGAATAAAGTTAAGAGGATCCTTGCAGAAACTTGTCAACTCTATGATTAGTTCCAGATGAGAGAAACTTCATGCAGATAGGAGGTTTAACTCCAGCTATGGCAAGCACTGAGCTTGGCAATGTCCAGATTCCTTCTCCACATATCAAACCAGAAGCCACTGCTGTTGCAAAGGCCTCAGCCTTTGGAGTATCTAGTCTCTCCCAGACAAACAAAATCAAACTTCCCACGCACATGTCAATTGCAAAGTAAGGCCCTAAGAAAAAGGGTATAGCCATTGCCATGGGAAGAGGAACAAACCTTCCCCATCTGTTCCCAAGACCATCTTTTACTACGTTTATCAGAATGGCTACACCAAAAAACCCATAGCACAACACAAGACAGTCTCTTGGAAGAGATGAAACACCTTCAACACCAAGTTTGGCCATGCTTCTGTACACAGTAGCAAAGGGTGCAGGGTATTTACTGTTTGGGAGGCCGAGATCATCAAACGCCTTGTAGAAAAGCCAGAACACACATGGAGAAACCAGACATCCCATTGCTGTTCCAATCACTTGACTCACAAACATAGCCCTTGGAGATGACAGTGTTAAGTAACCAGTCTTGAAATCCTGCGTCAGGTCTGAAGCTGTTGACACTATGTTCATCATGACTCCACAAGCCGCTAACCCTGCAAGAAGACCACCATGGTCTGAACCAGCCCATGCTCCTATTGTAAATATGGCGAGTTTTCCATAGGTTGATGCTAGTGACCAATCAGTGAGTCCGGCTCCATAAGCATTGCAGAAAGCTAAGACTGGTGCAAAGACATAGATGACTAGGATGTAGTACCATCTCAGCTGATCAAACATTTGAGGGAGTATAGCTGTAGATACTGCAGCTATAGCCACATACCCTCCACCAGCAAACCATGAAGGTATCTGGTCTTTAAGGAAGAATCTTGTTCTACGTTGGTCATCATAAGATATATTTGGAGTCAATGGGGAGGCAGGAGGTTCTTCTGAGGTTCTCGGACCAGCTTTGCCTCGGATCTGCTTTAATAGTCCTGAAAGGGTTCTGCTCAGCACCTTGCAAAAGTTGTATAGACCATCTCCTAGGATCATAGCAACAGCAATGAACACCTGAAGCGTCAAAAAGAAACAACTGTCTTAGCAAAAGAAGTGTATAAGAAAGTGAGTGATGGGATAATTTTACTTTGTAAGCTTGGAGACCGTTCATGCTGCTAGAGTCAACATTAGAAGGGAACCAATCTCCCTTTCTGGTTTCAATGAGAGGCCACATAAGTCCCCAAGACAAAATTCCACCCAAAAGAAGAGATATGTTGATTATGTGTGGGCATATCATACCAACACCCACATATGTTGCTGAAAAATCAAAGTAGAACCTGTCAAGACAATAAAACCAGCTTATGAGCCAAAGACAAGACAATAAAGCAGTTTATAAACCCAAAGACAATGCTTCAGGTGATATTATAATGCTTACTTGTAATGGTAAGCTCTGAGTCCAAAGGTAGGGAAGCTGCTAAACCCACAGTTTTCACCTGCAGTAAAGAACCATTGGAAGAAACCCCACAAGAAGCTTAAGGAGAAGAACTTCCCCAACACTCTCACTTGCTTCCTGACACACATAGAGCACAATTCATTATCCAAAATGTAAGTTAAGATACGAAAGTGAAAGTCTCATACTTGGCTAGCTTTGCTCCTTGAGGAGTATGAAAGCTGTTGATAAGATGAGCAGTTGCAGTGCCACTTGGGTATGTTAATTTGAAGTCTATTATCATTATCTACAAAAACGTTGCAACTGTGTAAGATTCCACCAGCTGCTTTAGTGTCTCTTTTGGGTTTTTACACATACCTTTCGAAGAGGGACAACAGAGAAGAGGCCAAGAAAGCTGACAACAAAGAGAAAAGCTATAATCCAACCCAAAGAAGGGTCCTTAACTCCACGGGCAGCGTCTCCTGATTGGTTAGCTATTCGATCACTCATTGCAAATAGGTAAGTACCAAAACCTCCTGTTTCAATTTAAGTAAAAACAAAGGCAGATATTAGAGGGCAGGTAAAATATGTGTGAAGAAGACCTCAAAGATTATGAAAAAAGAGGCAAATCTTCATTCATAAGTTTGAGGGTTTTTTGTTTGTATTACCGCTAAAGGCAATGCCTGAGGAAGCAACAACACATGTCTGAATAACGGTGTTCTCTTGTCTGGTAAAGGGTTGGTTCAAAAGACCAGATTTATGAAGCATCTTGGTCCATGTCTTGACGAAGAAGAAGCCCAAAAGGCCAGCAGAGACATTAAGCGAAGGGATGATTCCTGTTGTGAGGTTAAGCTTCATCACAATGAAGCTAAACAAGATACTTAACGCAAAGCTGACCACAAAAGCCCTAAACGTTAACTGTTTCTTCCAAGAAGGAACCTCTCTGCTCTCGAATATACCCTCCACAGATTCTTCTTCTGCCTCTTCTTCTTCTTGCTCTCTTTGATATTGTCTACCATTCTCTGTTCCAGGACTAAACCGAGTTTCTTGCAACTCATGCTCCTCAATCTGACGATCTCTTTCGGGAGTTAAATCTCCCCTTCTCATCGTTTTCTCTTAATCTCTCTGTTTCTTTAGATCTGCGAGATGAAAGAGATGGTGAAGAAGAAGAAGAAGACAGAAAAGGTAATAATGTAACAGGAACAACATAAGATACTTTCAGCCTTCGAGAGGAGGAGTCAAATATAACTAAATGACTTCTGGTCTCCCTCATCAGTTAGATAGTTTAACTACTGTTCACTTGAGGCTCTTGTTGTCTGTATAATCGGTGAATATTCCTTTGTTGAATTTCAAAATATTCAACAATATAGTAATTTTAAATTTAGATATGGTCAAAAATGTCTTATGGCATATATATAAAGTGTAGTTTGAAAAAAAAGAAATCTGTATATTTATCAAATTTAAATTACAAATGGAGTTTTTTTATCCCTAATTCTAGATTAAACTACTAATTATAATTTAATAAAACTAGATTATGATCCGGTACTTTTGTTGACAATATTCACATGATGTCAGAAGTTCATTTTTGGAATCAATATGTATATATCTTTATTATTCTTTATTTGGATCACAAACATATGTCAATCGGTTGAACATAGTATATAACCTATTCTCTTGTGGCGATTTTAGATGGTTATGATGAGGTTTATATATGTTATGTTTGATGATGTTCTTGGAATTTTGATTAGAACATCACTCTACGAATTTAGATGGTTGGTAAAGTTTTTATATGTTTAATCAGGGTTATATAGATTGACGAAATGCACTATATTCAGACATGGTATACTTAAGCCTTTCATTAAAAAAAACTATACCAAAGTTTCATAATGTTACATATACAAATCTATTTTATTAAAATAGAAATACAATATATAGCTAAAGTGTGATTTATGATTTGTGTTATTGAAAATCTTTGTATTTTTAAATTTTCACTAACGGTAATAACGTCAAATCAACTTCAAAATTAATTAACTAATTTAGAGTGTAATTTTTTTAACTTTACTTATAAATATATATATATATATATCAATTTTAATATATCAAGATCTTATAAAAATATTCTTAAATAACTATTTCAATGAATATTAAATATGAATATAATATTTAGTATACATTAAAATATTTTATTTATATTTTAATTTGAAATAAAATATAAGGATATCTTTGTATATATAATATAATATAATAATTATTAAGTAAATAATAAATGTAGTATAATTAATACAGTTATATAATTTTAAATACTAAATATTTTATAGATATTGCAAATGTTGGTTTTTCATCAAACATCTACAATCAAGTTGAAAACAGATTATCCTATTTCGATTACAATAGATATTAAAAATATTTTTTGATCAATAGAAAACTGATTAAATTGATTAAAATGCAAAATAATAGATAAGTTCTACGTTTTTAAATATTTATAATAAAGTCCAGATAAATATTGTTGAAGTTGAGTGATGGAGTGGTATTGTTTCTTGCTATAAGTTATCAAACATAAGAAAAAATTCTAGGAGGTGAGTCAACGTATTTGTAAATTTGAAAGGATGTTTTGGTTTTAGTATTTCAGGCTGAATTTGGATTCTACACTAAAGATTATCAGAGCACTTTTGAGCTTCAAAAACACAGAAAGATTATGGAAATTTTGAAGTCCATACATTATTCACTAATGTTACCTTAAGTTTCCTCTATATCTTGCTCACTGATGGTGAACTACTGCCAAATGTTATTTTTTGTCCAAAATCTCATTAAAATCCTTAAACACAATCCAAAGCTTATTTTTTAAATATAGCAGATTTTTAGTGGTCTTAGAGGTCATTCCATATTTCTATGTTCTTCAGAGCAATTAGATGAATAAACGAAATTTCAGAGAAACTCCAATATCATTGGACATGTAATCAACTAACTACTCTAACAACAGGGGTAACTTTCACCTTTGGACTCCACAATACCCATATTCACCCAAGCTTTTTATTCTCATAGTTAGATAACATATACCGGTAATGAAAAATGGAGGAGATGATTTTCTGATCTTTGTTTTTCCTAACTAGAATTTTTATTAGACATACAATGTAAACATCCTTTTTGATCCAATTTTTCACCACTAGATGCTTTTTTCATATTAAATCCTCATATGTTCCAATAGAACCCTAGCATTAGTTATTTTTCTTTGTCGACATTTTTTTATTAATTTATATAGACGATTCTCGTTTGTCTTATGAACTGCTGAGTTTGAAACAAGTTTGTGATTGTTTTTTGAGACATGCATCAAAGATGTTTTGGTACCAGTATTCGGTTTAGGAAGCTCTTCTTGGGATAACTCTTTAAACAACTCGTCTTCAACATTTTGAGTACCCATTGCCCCCATTTTACTTGCTCTAAACCATCTTATTAGTTCTAGCTTCTTCCTCATCATTTATGCATCATCAATCTCATCATCCTTATTATGCATTGTGATCTCTCCTTTTTTTTTCCTCTGAGCTGATAATTGCAAAAGGAGAATTTGAGAGTATGGAGACTTGACCATATTCTAAATTTTTTTGCTTCATAGGTGATTGAGTTCTATCCACTTTCGTTAGTGTGTGGATTTCTACTTCTTTTTGCACTATTCTTTGCTTCTCTGAGTTCTTAATTTGTTTATTCTTTAAAATCTCATCATTTTGTTAACTTCTAGGTAATTTCGTATGTGGTTTCACAACTACACTTCTCTATTACAAAAAAATTCAGATGTTCCCACTTCCTACAAATTGAGAATTTATACGGTAACCATGGGTAAGTGAATCAATCAGAGTATCATTCCATTGGAATTTGAAGTTCATTGAGCGCGGATGATCATTTGTGAGATCCGCTTTGACAAAACTTTCGCAGCCTTAAAATCCGTACACATATCTGCATCCGGATGTAGTCTAATTGGGATGGCTAGTTACTAAATTGAGTCATTTCCCAGAAAACATATTCACTGGAACATTTATGAAGTGAACCAATAAAGATACCGATTGTTCAGGCTGCTCCTCCTCCTCCTCCTCAAAAAGGTTTCCATTCTGACATGATCACTGGCACTTCTGCAAGGTTCCACATACCATGGCACAAAACCTGAGCTCTCATTATTGATTTCATGATTCTAAGCTTCATTGTTGTTGATTCAATCTCAGAAACTTCTATCGTTTGAGGCTTATCCCCTCAAGCTCATATTTTGTTAACGACATGAATTTTCCCTATGTGAGGGACCTTTTCCAAGAATTTGCCTATGAGAAAATATTTCATAGTGGTAATGGATCCTTAAAGAAGCCACCTATAACCTCCACTGATCTGAGATCATCCTTGATTGTAACCTCGGTCTCGTACTTAGTTACATCTTTTGTTAATTTGTGCCACGTTCACCCACAATTTTGTTGAAGGTGTGGCTTGACTTGAAGACGCAAACTGAAGGGCAGATTCATGTGTGTACGCAACTGCCAAACCCTCTGTCAGAGGCATGTAGGCGGCGCTGAGACGATAACTTGATGGAGAAGAGAATTCAAAACCCTAATCGTTATGAAATCACCGTCAGAGCTAAATGTTGTCTTGTGATCCTTCCATCTAAAGAATTCTTACTAAGTTGCTGGTCATTTTCTCTATCCAGAATGTCTAATAAGAATCTGCATTGGATTCATAATATTTATCCAAAATCATTGCCTTAAGACTTAATAAGTCGTTGGTCTTTTCCTATCCAACAAAATTTAGCTATGTGATTAATTAATAATATTTTTCAATTTATTAATAATCTTTCCCTTATTTTTTAAAGTCGTCAGTCATTTTTTCCATACAATAAATGGTTAGTGTTTTATCAATCAACAAGGCTATTGTCGCTAAGTAAAAATATGTTTTCTTATTTCATAATCTTTGTCAAAAAAAATTATCTTGTCACTTCTTTAATCCATTGGCCTTCTTTCCATATATAAATTCGTTGGTTCTTCTTTTTTTTTTCTCATTTTAGTCTATGTTTTAATGATGGAAAAATAATTGCTAACTACGCAAAGTATTGATCACTACATGACTAGTCATGTAGACTAAACTAATGTATACATAGCTACACAAAGTATATGTTATGAATGTTAACATCCATAAACTTAGTGATGTTATATAGTTGACATAACAAACTTAATTTTATTAATCCAAAAAATGATGTGGATGTTGAAAATATTACCTCCTCTTAATTCTCATATTTGAACAATTAAAATCCGACTCATCCGAACGTAATTTAACTAAAAATTGACCTGTCACGATAAAGGGGAAAATCATAAAATTATTGTTTCATTTTAAATCGGTGAGAGAAAAAAGAAGTTTGTGAAATCGGGTGGGGTCAGAATCGAGAGAGAGAAGTTAATTGACACCGAAATCGATTAACTTCTCTCTTTCTTGATTTTGGTCAATGATTCCACATGATTTCACCAACTTATTTTCTCTCTCATCAATATGGATTGAAATCCTAGTTTCGTAGAGTTTTCCCTTTTGTCGCGACAAAGAGACGATGTCCCCAATATTTAAAAAGAATTGGGCCGATTTTAAAATATGTGACCAAATTTAATTTTGTTTTATATGGCTCGGACAGATCAAGCTTTAGTTAAATTGTGAGTTAGATTTTAATTGGTTAGCGAAAGAATTAAATGGAGTTAACGTCTACATCACTTTTGGATTTATGAAATTACTTTGTGTAGTTAGGTATACATTAGTTTAGTCTCCATAGTTAGTCATGTGGTAGTCAATACTTCACGTAAACAACAATCAAAGTTCCTTTTATGATTTCATATAGTCGGTAGTTCTTTTCATCGACCAAAAATATAAACCAACTCAAGTATTTGTCTTAAGATCCCTTTTCAGCCAATGGCGACTTTTTCAGCAATTGGTTATTCAATCCATCCAACTCAGAGTCGTAGCATACTTTTAAGACTTATGGTTAACGGGAAAAATAGTTCTTTAAGCATGGTGGTTCACAGTCTTTGTCTAGTGATACAGCCCCGAAAGCTAAGATTGTGAGATTGTCAATGAAATGGTGATAGTCGAGAAACCTGTAGAAATGGAGATGGTTGATATATGAATTTATGTCCTTTTAGTCCAAGTTAACCTGAAATCAAAGGAAGAACAATGAGATGATGAATTAAGCAAATAAAAACACAAAGTAATACAAAGAGATAAGATGGGATGGAATGGTTTGATGGATATATGATTGATGTTGGATATTTGATTGACTCTCTCAATATGTGGGTGTTGAATGAATTTCTCAGTCAGTGATATTCGGGACCTTTAAATCACACCAAGAACCTAAGAAAACAACAAGCTCTATAAACCTCTAATACTCCTCCCACTTAGAATCTATAAAACAACTCAAAGATAACTCTTTGAAAGAAATACTCTTGGTACTGATTTTATTGATTGCTTGAAAAGTGATTTGTAGAAAGGAATAAAATGAGATTATATAAGTCATGGCCTTTTCTCAGAATTACAAAACAAAGGAAAAAATCAAGTAACTAAAACCTAGCCGTTGAGCCTTTTGGGAAGAGGGGGATTTTGGCTCCAAGTAAAGAATCTTATCCATCTTGAACCTGGATGGTTTTATGGGATAAGAGAGCTTCCTTGGGATCTTCCTAGGTGTCTGACATGTGATGATTACGTCCATTAACTAACTGGAAAAGAGATATTGGAGTTTGAATGTCCAAAGCTCCAAGTAAGGTAAGAATGAGTAAATGTAGATCCTCTTAATCCTATGGTTGGTGGCCCATGGTAAGATGAATGCAGCACGTACTGGATGGTTAGATTGGTCTTCTGGATGACTTAGTGTAGAAATTATCCTGGTCAAAATAGCCTGGTTTGGAATTGATTGAACCGAAATATTGTCAAATCTTCTCATTAATGGCTCTGGTTTAGTTGGGTGTACTTTGTACTATTCAAGGATCTGCCTGATCCAGTGTGGTATTGTGCTTATTAGGATGTTTTAGAGTGCCTATACAAGCTGAAAAGTCGCCTGGTTTCCAAAATTGAGGTTGGTTTGCTGGCAAACTCGAATCTTCCAATTTAGCAAATGTAGGATTTGTTTGGCAGGTTTTGGAAAATTGACCATAACTCCATACTTTTGTGGATTTTTCTCTTCATTCTTGGCTTGTTGGAAAGAAAAGATCCATATTGATGACTATGGTGGGCTTTGTGAAGGCCACTTCATGTTTGGGCTTGAATCCTCTTCAACATGCTGATAGTCGCAGATGGATGGGTTGGAAAACCTCTAGTTTGTAAAATTCATGTCTTTATGGTACGAATAGATTTAAAGTTGATTCCACTCCGAAAATACATATTGTTGAGTGTAGAATCCATGAAAATTATATTTGTGGTGAACTTCCTCCTGGTTTGAAAGATATGGCATTTTCAGTACACACTGGTTAGCGCTTTAGCTGATTGAGTAGGGTGTTAGCTCGACCTCTGGTTCAGTTGATGTTTTGATGGCCGCATCATCTAGAAGACTTAAATCGTAGGTAGATAAGTAATAATTTTGTTGTCAATACATATTATTTGCTTTAAGACTTTCTTAAGCCCTAGTTAACTGATTAGTTCTTCAATAATTTAAGCCTTGTGATTACCACAAATAAATAGGTCTCAGTCTTTGTCTTAAGACATCTTTTTCGTTTTTTCATCACAATCATCCAACATGTCCTATTTATGACATTAGTCGTATATTTCCATATTAGTACTTTTCAGAGTTTATATATTAAAACATTTTAAGGTATTTGTGTAAGCTCTTAAATAAAATATATATTTTCTATTTGTAATCATTGTTAATAAACCATTGCATTATAACTCTTTAAAGTCGTTGTTTGTCAAAAGACTTCTACTGTCACCTCTAATTGTTTTTGTACACTAGCTCTGCAATTGGTCATTATTTCCAACCACCATAATACAAATCAACCTCATGACTTTCTTCTTAGGTTTTGTCGTTGTTTTTCATCCGGCGAGGAATGTCTAATACCCAACCCATATGTTCTTTATCTAAGCACCTTTGTCTTGGTCTAGAGACTTTTGGTAAGCCGTTTGTACCTTTTCCCCATCCAACGAGTATTGTGTAACATCCAAATTTCTGGTATATGATGAAAAGCTTAATAGAATTGATTTGGCTACCTATGTCACCAAACTGCACTTACTTTCTCGGTCACACATCCAAAAAGAACTCCAGAAAGTGTTCGTTGACCCCATTCTGTGCGATACTTATTTACTGACCTTGCAATTACCATATGACCTTTCCCCTTGATTTGGCTTCACTTGCACGATATCGTGAATCACTTTCTGATATATCACTCATCCTTCCACTACTCCAGTTCAAGTGCGCTTAACTATGAGTTCTTTTTGGATGTGTGACCAAGACTGTAAGTGCATTTTGGTGACATAAGTAACTAAATCAATTATAATTCTTTCATCATATACCAAAAATTGGGATGTTACATATCATTTCAGATATTATTCGTTTTTTCATCGAGCATATCTAAAACACACTCATATAGTCTTTTTCTAGTGACTTTTTTTAAGCCGAGGGGAGAGGGAGGGGGGAGGGTGGAAAGTAAGGAACCTGGCTTTTCATTACGTTCTTTGTATTAAGAATTATTTGAGTTGTTGGTCATTATTTACCACCCAACAAGTTTTATTTAAGCTCTTGTCGTTTTTTTTCCATGTAAGGACTTTTTCTAAGCCAGTGGTCATTCTTTTTTTAATCCCCATAGTCTTTACATAAAGACTTGTAAGCATGACTTTATGGAATCTGTTTCCGATTCACATACTTTGCCTAATGACTTCTTTTACCCTCGTTTACCCTCCATTCCATCCAAATTATCGAAAACAAATCCCATATAGTCTTTGTTTACAAACTATCAATCCCTACTCTAGCAACCAATTCATTATGTGTCTTATTTTCCATCCCATAACATCCCTCCTTAGACATGCACTACCAACAATTATATTCCTTATGGGGTCCAGTTTCAAGGCAATGGGATAATGTAACCAAACAAGAATTTGACATAACACTATAAGATTAGTGCTTGCTTATGATCTTTTGGGGTTTCAGAATCTTAAGACATCAGAGAACTGATCAAATATGATTGATTTTGTCCTTGTGTAATCCCATCATCTTAAGATAAAAACTATACTATAACATTCATACAGAGAGAAATTAACTCGACAATAACTCTAGTAGCCGCAACAAAAACAGGTGAGTTATCTCCTCCAACAGATGTATCCCATGATTAGCTTCAAGCGATACTATCATATTTTCAAACGAAAACAATGTTCAGACACTAACTACAAGATGTATGATATCTGAACATGAAGCTATGTATAAGATAATAAAAAAATGGTTCAGGTTCTTGTTACAAGTATGTGTTACTAAGATTTCAGAAAAAATAACAGAAAGATTATATATTTAAATAACACCAAACATAAAAAAGGGTTAACCTCTGACAATGGTTTCACGAAGCTTCGCTTCAAATAAAAACATAAACCAAGATCAGTGTAATAATCAAACTTTGAACCACTAGGAAACTGGAAATCACCAACAATACTACATATAAGAAAAATTTACACGAAACTTATGAACCCAAATTAACATAGATAGAGACTAACTCAGCAACAAACGAGATCAAAGAGTGCACAATCCTTAAATAAGTTCACGATTTAGATAATTAAAGAAGATGAAATACTTACTAATCCAAGAAAACTTTGAATATTCTGGTATTTGCAAATCTTCCAAGAGTCGATTGAGAGAAATTCTTCAAAGATTAAAGGAAGAATAAAAAGAGAAAATTGGGAGAAAATACAAAATATTTGTGTGAACAACAAGTATGGTGGATTCAAACCAGTTTGATAACAAGCGTTTTCGTAATGGTTATATTTTAAAAACTTATTAGTAGGTTTATCTTTTAACCGGCACGGTTTGATGTTTGCTAACGGTTGTATTTTAGTTTTACTAATTTTAAGAGTATTTTATTAGATCTAAGGGTTATATTATTCCACGTTACAGTTAGACGTGTGCCCATGGTGAAAAAGCATATGTTCTGAGCTTTTTAATACTTTTTTGTATTTTGAAGTCCTAAAGTTTTTAGTTTTCTTTGTAAAAAAGGATCTCATTTCATATTTCTTACATATGAACCTTACATTTGGTAAAAAAAAATCAATGAGGGACATCCAAATATTGTTTGAATGTGCATCTCTTTTCTCTCTTTTAACTATCCACTCAATGTCTTCCATTTCCACTGGATGAAGACTTATGTTTGATTGAAACTCATTGCAAAATTAAACAATGCCCTTTGCCCAAATTCTAACATCTTTAGATTTGTTCAGTTTCATATGCAGTGAGTACTGAAACTGAAACTTAAACCATAATAGAAAAACACTTAAAATCTTTATTTGTTAATAATATTGTGCAGTGAATTTTTGGTTTCTATTAGTCTTCTTAACTTACTTTTTCTCCTCTATTTTTAAACCACTTTGAGGTCACCTTTACTAGCAGCCCTAAGATCCCCATGGTGAGATCCTATTTCAGACGAACAAAGTTGGGTTTCGATTTTTCTTTTAATTTATTTTGTCCGTCATCCCCACAAAATTTGACAAAAACAAAAAAATGTTACCTTTCTTCACAATGAACAACACATGAAAATTCTTTAAAATTTTAATGGGGAAAATGGGTGTCTCTATGTTTATAACTCTGATTCTCAAAAAGAGAAGGAAAATGTTAAAAACTGAAGGCTATGTTCACGTCTTGCAGCAACAAGGTCTTCAATGTGTCCATAGTAAGGGTAACCACCACAGTGAAATGCCACCTTTGTGATCCCTTTCTCCAAGCATGATTTTGCTATTACTCCCCCTACTTTCGTAGTCACCTCCTACTCTAAATACCACAAACTAAGAGTATTAGTACAACTATCCTACAAAGAAATCAAGTTGAGGGTAAAAGTGATTTGTGCTCAAATAGTTGTCTTGAGTCTAGAGGGTAGTTAGGAATCGGTCAGTTGTGATATATGGGTGTGTGTAGTCACGTAATCCTGATTGAACAAGATTGTCAAATTTGTTCAAATGATTTCTATTAAAAGTACTTGTTGAAGTTATCTTTTTGTGCATATCTCTGTTCTAGGTATTTCATCAAGCTCGTCATTTTCTTTGGCTCGCACTCTCTCCCTCTCGGAGAATTATGTAAGCAAATCCCTCTTTGCCTTATCCCCTTTTTCTTCTTGCTGGTATTGCGTAAATATTTTATTTATTTATGTTTTGGACTCTTAATTTTCTAATGTTTAAGCTATTTACCATAATTCTGAAAGATTTTTGAACCCTATATTAGTGGATTTCGTCCTCAGAAAATTTGTAAATTTCTTCTTTAAAAGAAAGGATAGGTTCTTGGAATTTTTTACGCTTAATTCTTGTTTGGATAATATGTATATGTAAATTGTCTTAAGAACATTAAATGTGTTTATAATTATATTTTAGATATAGATATATTATATAGTTTATTAAATTTTAATCCATTATGCCATTTTTAGTTTTTGTATTTTTTTCTATTTCTTACAAATAACAATTTTTAGATTTTTAATATATATATATATATTGGTGTAGATGATAATATTATATCATTAATATTAGTTTTGTAATATAGCATGGTTATATAATATGATTATCACATATGCCATCGTCTATGATGATGCTATATAAAGGAAGTCTTTGGTGCTTCGCTTCTTCTCTTAGTTTCCCTTAATCTTTTTGTTTGATAGATAGTGCACGTTTGACATTTTTAGAAAAATCTAGTTTGTAAATTTTCCTGATCAGTGGTCACCAAATATTTTGTGACGCATCCAAAACTGGTCGGATTTAAATGGAAGACAAATGTGTGCGAGTTTAATGCTATTTGGGCTGGATTTCTGGTGATTTAGGCTCTAAATGGGTCTTTTAGAGCAGATATAAAAAATGGGCTTAAAAATCTGCATTGTGGTTGATATGGTCATTCTCGGAACAACTAAATTTGAAGAACAAATTTGCGGAATGATTTTTGGTGTGTTTTCGTTTAGTTCATAATTTCCTTACAGCATAAAACATTTGAGACCAACCCCCAAGCCCCCTAATACTGAACTATATACACTAAGTTAATGAGTTTGAGCTTCTTAGAGAAACATTCACATAGATTCATGTATCTCTCAAGATTTCACTCTCATGCTAGGCCCTCCACGTTTATGTTTTCTCTAGATCAATAGTTAATCTAGAGATCAATAATTCCTAATTAAACCAATAGTTTAAAGACACATAGTAAGCTAGAAAAATAATATATATATATATATATATATAGATGTATATCTTATGCTTTTTGCCTTGTAATGCAAAAGTCCGTATCCCAGAAAAAATTCAGAAGTTTGTAGATAGATTTGACTTTTAGAGGGGCCATGTTAGGTTGCAGAAGTGAGGCCAGCTCTCTGATCATATGTTTGAACATGTTAGGGATGTTAATGAGGATGATGGAGAAACAAGGCACATTATAGGAATCATGTTGTCCCACTTTCACTTCAATACAATCACATCGTATCATTCATCGCATTAGCTCACTATATGACTTATACGGCTGTACTTCTTTTTTCTTTCTCTCTTCTTATTTTATATTTTGGGTTCAATGATTGGATTATCCTAAGTTTCAGGGATTTCATCTAATTTCTATTCAAGTTTTTGTTTGAACTTTTGTAAATTTTATATTAAGCACCCATCTTATGTGAAGACTATTGATAGTCTTTGTAATTTTTTCACATGTTCTACTATTTTGGCTGTTGAATATTGTTGTTATGGCTGTCAAAGTAACAAAACATGTAAACGGGACTGTACCGAACCAGCAATATCTGTTTAATTGGTTTGATTCCCTGTAAAACTGATTTAACCAATAGCTAAAACTGAAATTTTATACGTTAGCTAGCGACTCCGGAGACGACATATGAACTTCGGCATCCGAAGCAACGAGGAAAACTTCATTTTTTTTATGGTCATCGTCGATGGTCGAGAACGACAGTCGATTCCTAAAGATAATAAAACAGCCTAGCGGAATGTGTTGAGTTTAGTGGGTGGGCGAAATTAGGATTGTAATACTTAAAATCGAGAAATTTTGTTCAAGTCGAGCTTGTAATCGAATCTGGATCTGGGATGAATAAAAAAAAGAATTTCATTCGTTATATCAAACATAGACATGTAACATAGTCATACTTAACAATGAGTTCAACTTTTAACATGTTTACCACACAAAAAAAACAATGAGTTCAGATCTAGTGTCCGAAGGACTATAAGAGTGTGGTAACATTACCAATGAGACTTACTGACTGGAATATATATATATATATATTTTTTTTTAAATAGAGTACATCAGCTCCACATCTTTTTACGAATTACATTGTTACCCAATGGCTCTATTTACTTTATTAATCAAATTGGTTATAATCTCAACGTGCTTAATTAATTTATTCGATTCATCTATGGTTTCGTAAACCTCTAAAGAAACTTACAAATGAAACCAGAATTGTAAACCAACATGAAAAGACTTCATTTTATTTTAAACCAAATGAAAATTCGCACTGTAATTTCGATTAGATCATCATCACAGGGATTAACAACATCCGATTCAAAACTAACAATCGGATAAAAATTTACTAAAATCTAATTTAAAGAAGAACAAAGAAGCCGCGACCACATAAAGATCAGGATAAAGAAGAGAGACATGGCGGGCTAATAACAAAAGCTATACACATGAAAAGAAAAGAGAGGACACTTTCACATTTTCTTCAAGAAGAGAGATTGTTTGACTTGTCAAGAATTGACCACATTACGAGGACATCTTCATAGCCACAAGCCATGACGTCACCTTGAAGCTCCTTCACCGTTCGTTTCTCGTGTTCTTCTCTTGCCTTCGCGTTTGCGTGGCGGTTGTGCGGCGTTTGCTGCGGTTGGTTGAAGAACGTCGCCGCTTTCTTGAATGGCGTTGCGATTGTTTTCTTCCATGAAGTCATTTTTTTTTCTAAAAAAGATGAAATTGGTTTTGATTGTGAATTGCTTTCTTCGCTTTCTCTTTAGGAGTTGGATTTGGAGAGGTGGCTTCTATGCATTTATACACCCACCACATGTGAACACAAAAACTATCTCATTTTTTTGAACAGTTGTAATAAAATAAAATAAAATTTTAGTAAACGAAATTTAAAAGTAAATAATATTGGAGAGAGGGAGAGGGAGAGAGTGTGGTCAATAGAGGCAAGATCCGCGATAGGAGCATTCCCATGAACCCATCAATTCGATTTCTTATCCTCCCCTCCACGTGATCTCTCCTTTGCTCTTACAACTTACACAGTTTTACCATATTTCTCACCTTTTTAAGTTCAGTTCAAATCCCACTAAATAAAAATAATACCAGTTTAACGCGTTAAGATTTAATATACTTGCATGAGATTTAGCAATTCAAAATAATATGGTGTTTGTATACAAACGTTCCAATTTGTTTTTAATAAACAGTGAACTATCAGTTTGGTTATCAGAATTGTTTTACATTTTGAATATTATCATTGAAAAAAACACAGTTATAAATAATATAGATTACTATTTATTACTCTTTTTGTTTCAGAATGAATTTAAAAAAAAAATGTTTCCACAAGATACTTTTCTATATTTTAATGCATGTAATAATGATACATTATAAATTTTGAAGACGTTAATTATGTTTACTGAATTTTGACTGACAAAAATTGCAAAAATAATTAATTTACAAAAAACAAAGTATTTTTAATCAAAATTTAGCATATTTTCTTTATATGTGCGAAACTTTTGAAACATAAATCATTTTAGAACAGAGAAAGTAATACATTTTAATAAGCACGTAAATTTTCGAGGTATCAAGAAGACTGAAGTAGTTTAACTTCAGTGGTCACTGGACAAAGTTTCATTTTCATTGGACTGTAATTTAGATTAAGGTAATTAGGCAATGAATTAGTTTATGTTCTAGCTCATTATCATTGGTCATAAAAAGTTGTTATAATATTGTATCAAATGTATACCATAGTTTCTGCTCTGTATTTATAAAAATGTTGGGATGGGTTAGATCCTACATGAATCTGCAAGACTTGTCACACTCTAAACGTAAGGAAACTAAAATAAAATGAAACTAAGAAAATTCAAAGTCGAGAACTAAAGCATTACAGTATGCTAAAACAAGATTGATTCTTCTAATAGACGTAATAGCTTAGGAAAACAAAAATTAGACAGATATTGAGCTGGTTTCTTGTGAAGAAAGAGTGGTTTGAAACGTTTGTGTTGAATTCTTTTTTTTTGGCAACATTTATGGTGAAATATAAATGCTATTTCTGACCCAGAAAACGTTAGAAGATATTTTTCAGCTCCACAGTACTATAGTAGATATTTTTCAAGCTTTCACTGGTAGATATGACTACGCACATGACAATAATGTGAAAAGTCAATAACTGACGACAATCACAAAACACTAACATCAACTTTCTATGGGGTCTCACTTTCTACTTGTGTGTTTTTACGGTCTCCTTTTTCTTCATCGATCTTTGCGCTACTTCTAGATATTTTTCTTATATGGTCTCCATCTTCACACAAATGCACCTAGAAATCTTAGCAAAAAAAAAATGTGCCTAGAAATGTAGTTTAGTCAATTCTTGCATTATGAATAATTATCCTATGATATCTATGACAAGAATGTTTTTGACTGTTATAAGATGCCGACACCGACGCTAGATATTACTAGTTGGTATTTAAATATTTTGTTATTGGCAAGCTTAATAAACATCTACTAACAATATATATATGGATTCATCCAAGAGCTTTGGAGATTATTTTTTGTTAGAGTTATGTATGACTTTAATAACAACATATTGCTAGTAACTAATGAGAAATATGCCAACATCATCTAATCAAGAGAAAGATAAAGAACAAAATTCAAAGTAAAACAAACAAGCTTTTTGTTTGTTTTGTAAGTGTTTCGTTTCTATTATCAAAGTCAATTGATGAGTGATCTCCAACGGATGATATAATTTTTTTTTTAAAATTAAGTCATTAATCGATTACTCATTTTATTTATATCTTGATGATTCCTATGTTAGTTTAAAAGAAAATTTCTAACGGCCCTGAAAATATTAGATCAAAATTTTATCCCCCCAAAAATAAATATTAGTTTCACAAACTTGCATTAAATAATTCTTTTTTCTTTGCCAAATAGAAAAAAAAATTGAAACTATTTGTTTTTCATTAGGCTCAAAATTAAATAGTATACACAGAATTAATTTGTTAAATGTGATATTTTCATTCATCTAAATTTCACACAAGAAAAACTTACTTTGTCAGTTGGAAATGTATTAGTTAGTTTTTATGAGCAAACAAATATAAAATTCTAAAAATAGAAAGATTATGCAAAATGAGAAATGGTTAGGTAATAAAAATGTAGGAGCCAAAGATGGGTAAATGTGTACTGTTCACAGGACCGATTAGGAGTTTGAGGTGGGCAGAGTAATGCGCAGAGTATCCCATGTGATCTCCACATGTCGTCCCTCTTTCTCAACTTCCATCCTTATTAACCATTGTAATCTCTTATATTTATTTATTTGGTGTATTCCAATTAAATTCTTTTTTTTAAAACTATTCCAATTAAATTCTTTTTTTTTAAAAACTATTCCAATTAAATTCTTTTTTTAAAACTATTCCAATTAAATTCTTTTTTTAAAAACTATTCCAATTAAATTCTTTTTTTCTTAAAAACTATTCCAATTAAATTTCATGTTTTTTCATCATATCTTTCTTGACATTTCTATACAGTCTACATAACATATTCTAGTTTTCTTTGGCACTTTATGGAACGGCATACAAAAATTCCAAGTTTCCCAATATTTTTAAATTTATTGTTATCTTATCGTTACATTTAGTGAGACGGGCTCTTAGTCTAGTACTCTAGTGGCATAACATAATTTTACGTACCAAAATCAACACTATTTATGTGTGTGGACTTCTACTCTCTACAATAAATCATAGGCTAACGGGATCGTGGGTGTGATCTAAAATATTACAAAAGATTATTAGTTTTTTTTTTCTTTTGAAAAATGGCATTCTAAGATTATTAGTTATAGTATCTTTTCATAGAATTATCATTTCACTAATTTATCACTCCAGATGACATAACTATATAATGGTATTAATGTCGAAAATCCGAGACTTTAACTCTAACATTTAGAAACTGACGAAGAAAAGGATAAATGTGTGTATACAAAAGGATAAATGACATTAGAAAAAGGTTAAATGACATTAGAAAAAGGTTAAATGACATGTTTTGTAGTAAAATCCATCTTTTGACTTATGCAATTTTAAGTGATATTTTGTCTTTTTTAAATTATTAGGAGGTTCGAGCTGGATCTTTAATCTCTCAAACCTAAAACATATCATGTAATATTAGTTTTGTCCCAATAATCATTCGAATCCGAGATCTTCCACACAATAGTCAAGATCCTTTTTGGTTGGTTCTAAGTGATATTATGATTGACTTTGGGTTATTCATATGATTTTAGTCGTATTCACACAACACAAATATATATGCTACACTCTATAAATAATTACCAGAAAACCAAGAAGATTCCTTTTTTATATGTGGGGAAAGTTTATGTAAAATTGGAGTAAAGGGGATCAAAAGTGTGATAATTAACATTAACGTGGCCTGAAGGGACATGTAGTATTTTGATTATAATTTCATTCAATGTCCAAGAAAGCTATATGCCTTTAGCGAATGATAATCTAGCGTTCAATACATTTAACTAATAT
>CAJHQP010002969.1:0-75124 GCA_905132765.1 Moricandia arvensis | reverse complement strand
TTTTTGTTAATATTTATTTACTTTTCTGAATTTTTATTTATCTTCCGATTTTTCAAAAAATATTTTTTGATTTTTTTCTTAAAAAGGTTTATTTTATTAATTAAATAATTATTTTTTGAAAAAAAACTGACAAGTTACCGGTTTTACCTGTTCAACAGGTCATATTTTTACTTTGAATGTCTTTTGTGATACAAATGTCATTTTAAATATTTAAAATGTTAGTAAAAAACATTAAGATTTAAAGTGTCAAAGAGTGCCACTTTGAAGTGTTTTTATGCAGTTTTTCCTTTACGATATGTGTTCATATAGTAGTTGATTTTGATTGATGTACCATCGGGATAACATTTATGTTAGCCGGTACTATTTAAATTATTTGAAATTATATGTTTTTACGCATACTAATTCATCTACATCTAACACACGTCTTAGTGAATACACAATCGTAATATACCTAACCGTAAGTAGAGATGGCAATGTTTTTACTTGCCCGCGGGCCAGGCCTGAGAAGCATTGGAGCGGGGCGGGATTGGGCATGCACATCCAGGCCCGATTTTGTAGCGGGCCTCGCGGGATAAGGACTGTGCGGAATTGGGCTTCGCGCGGGATGGGCCCAAATGAGCCTGCGGGAAATTGAGGAACCGCTTCCTGGTGGATCCATGCACTTATCATCCGACTCTCCGTTTCAGCTCCGGCAATTTTCAGAAGTAATCGAACATGTTAAGTTCTTTGTAACAAATATGTAATCTTTAAGCTTCCATTGCTACGGCGTTGAATTTTTCTTCCTAGGATTTTGATTTCTCCAACTAATTCAAAGTTTTTGTGTTTAGGGTTCTTGTTTCAATGCCTAAAGTTTTAATCTTTACTGGGATCTTGCTTGTTTGATTCTGCGATTGTTTTACAACTTAGAAATCTCAACACTGTTATATTTGATTGGTACTTGATGTGAGCAGATTGTGAAAGTGGTAGGAAGGAACCGTAATGGATAACATTATGGACTCATTGAACAAGGCTTACGAGAAGTTTGTTATAGCTTCAGCTGATGTTCTTATGTTTCTCTTTGATCTGTCTTTTTGTTGTTAATTCTGCTTATATGTTTTGTTTGAATGTTGTCCTCCTGTTCCTTCGTACTGGTTCTGTTGCAACCGATCTTATTTATCTGGTCCTGTTGTGTGTTTCTCTCTAATTTTCAGATATATGGATTTTAATTACCAGATGCTGATCCTGAGTTCATGGATTGGTCAAGTGAGTTTTCTCCTTAATGTTATAATGATATTTGGGAGGCTTTTTAGTTTTACTAGAAGTACTTTACGGCTTATGGAGCTAAGTGATGAAAGAACAGTTTGGTGTTGCCAAGAGAACCACCCTCTTTATATCATTGCATCAAACTTGCTTGCTTAGATCATGTGAAACTAGGCCTGCGTTAAGATTGATTCTCCAAGTCATAACGTTGACTTCTGTTGTTGATTATATGTTTGTCGGTTTTAGTTTTAACTTCATGCTTTGTTACATGTGTTATTACAACTTTTTATGCTCTTTAAGGTTAAATTCTCTGCAGTTAATCATATTCTTTAAAGTCAAACTACAGTCTACAATACCAGCTTGGATTGTTCTGTTTCCCACTCTTGTAGTTCTTATGCAGGTTGTGAGTGTAATGGTTCTTGTTTTGTTTTAGGCAGCGACCATTGTCTTCTCTGGCATACAGCCTCATCAAAATCTGGGTGTTATTGTTTTAGAATAGTGGCTTGTTAGTTAGTTTGGCCAAGATTTGTAAGACCTTAGGTTTTTTTAAATCTTTGTCTACTTTGTTCTGTAAAGCTGGTGTGAAATCTAAGAAACAGATTATCTTGGATGGTCTTGTTAAGAGTGGAAAGAGTATTGCTTTGGCGATGCTTGTTCACTGGACACGTGACGAAGGCTGGCTAGTTCTATATGCACCCAAAGGCTGTGACTGGACTCATGGAGGCTACGTGACGATGCTTGTTCCAGCAATACGCGTCCCGCGGGCCGACCCGCCAAGGGCCTGTGCAAGTCGTGGGTCGGGATTGGGCATCACTTCTCGGGACAGCGGCCCGCGCAGGCCAATACCGCAAAGATCCGCGTCAACCAAAGACCGCGGCGGGACAGGCTTATGTGGGTCGGTACAACCCAATTGCCATCTCTAACCGTAAGTTTGCCTACTAATATAGCAACTTAGACCAATATTAATATGATTTTTCCACTTATATTATTTAAGCGAGTGTTCATATAATAGCTAATGTTGATATAAGTTTGGAAAATTGTCAAAAATACCATTTTCCTTGTACCACTTTTCAAAAATAACTTAATCATTTTTACTTTTGTTTTGAAGAGGAAAAAACACACTTATAACTCTTGGGTTAATTAATCTAAGACTTAGGGTTTAGAGTTAAGCGGTGGTGTAGGGTGGGAGTAGGGTTTAGGAATGTAAAATTTAGAATTCTAATTAATTTAAAAAAAATATTGCCTGATAAAAAGGTGGTATTTTTGAAAATGTCTCTTTAATAAAGGTAAAAATGAAAAGTGGTACAACAAAAGTGGTAAACTTGAAATTCCCCCTATAAGTATCACCTGGTTAACGTTTATGTTTGTCGATATTTTTTTAGGTACCTAATACTATTTATATTTGGGGAATTTTCAAAAATATCATTTTTTTGTACCACTTTTCATTTTTACCTTCATTAAAGAGATATTTTCAAAAATACCACATTTTTAAGGGGCAAATTTTTTTTAAAATCAATTAGAATCCTAAATTTTACATTCCTAAACCCTACACCACCTCTTAACTCTAAACCCTAAGTCTTAGATTAACTAACCCAAGTGTTATAAGTGTGTGTTTTTCCTCTTAAAAACTATGGGTAAAAGTGATTATGGTATTTTTGAAAAGTGGTACAAGGAAAGTGGTATTTTTGATAATTTCTCTTTATATTTTAGAGGATACTATTTCGTATGTTTCTAAAATAATAAATTTGTTAATTTCTAACACACACATGTTAGCTATACACCAACATAATACATCTAAACTATAAATTTTACCCGGTAAGCAAACAACTTAGACATATATTTAGCTTTATTGTACTTCATATAGTTCTTGATTTTCAATTTTAGGTACCATCTCAATAACATTATGTTAGTCAATATTTTGTTAGTTACCTTATATTATTTATGTTTTATTGGACACTAATTCATGTATTTGTAAAATGATAAATTCATGTTATTCTAACACATGGGTTAGCAATTACACCAAAATAATACATCTAACAATAAATTTACAATTGATGATAGATAACTTAGATAATATCGACTAACATAAATGTTATCCAAACGGTAAATTTCCAGTAAATCAAGTAAATCTTCAAAAACATTTTCATTACGTGAACATCATTTCTAATATGTGGTGGAGATACTCTTTACTGCAAACCTACAAATTAAATAGGTAACTATAATAATAAAACTAAAATCTCTCAAGATTTTTGTTACTAACGCCATCTCTCTTTTTCAGAAATTCACATAATTATATACATAAGGTGAAGGTTTGTAAGCGTCTGGAGGTAGTTAGTTAATTCCCGGTTCCATTTGTATATATATGGCTAATTAACTTTTATAATTTTCAATAAAACTCTTATTAATATATTTAACTAATCAAAAAACATAACAAAGATAATTAGTCGATTTGAATAGAAAAAAGTGCATTTTCAAGAAAAAAAACAATTATGATTTCTTTTTTCTTAGCAAAAAAAAAAACAATTATGACACTTTTAATACTTAATTTAAATTCAGGATATTTTCAAATAAAAACTTTCAAAATTTTCCAATTTAACTGTATAAATATTTAAAATTTACTTTACTAATAAAAATGAGTGTTTTTCAAATATAACCTAAAATTTAGATTCAACACCATAAATAACTAATGTTTTTTTAAAAGAAAAATTGATTTGCATTATTCACCTTGGAAGTTAGAGTTATTCACGAAAATGTCATTACTTTTTCCTTTTCGAAAATGAATATTTTACTTTATCATATTCATCAAGTATTTAAAAAATTGTGATTGTCATAATTACACCAACCACCATGGACCACGAATTTGAAGCTTTCAATGCACCAAAGATTCGATTTTTACTCTTCATATCTCATTTCTTATGAACACAAATCTCATCTCTTTCACCTTCTCTCTAAATTCATCCAACAAACCAAGATTTTGATCCAAACTTTGTAAGGTTCATAGAGACATTGAAGCTCATGATTCTTCGTCATTAACGAGTGAGTCACTTTCATGGTGAAGTTTTGTGTGTTTAAAGAAGGTAAGAAATATATCTCACAAGTTCAATGTATGAAATAAAAAAAAAAATCAGATTTGTTTGCAAAGAAGACTTTTCTAAAAGTCTTCTCGAACGAGAAAACTTTAGAAAAGTCTTCTGGTCAATGCATATGTTATTTTTGCAATTGACATTTTGTGTGTTCTTAGTAGAAGACTTCTAGGGAAGTCTTCTAACTTTCTTTATTAACAAAAAAACTGAGGAAACTTCTACAGAAGTCTTCTCGGATAAACATGTTAGTTTTGCAATTGACAAAAATTTGTCAGAAATTTAACGTTTTATAGAAGACTTCTCAGGAAGTCTTCTTTACTGTTAGATGAAATCTTCTCACTATCACAAGAAGTCTGCGTAAGCTAATTTTGTAATTGACAATTTATAGTAAAAATAATAATATTAATGCGAAGATATCTTGAGAAGTCTTCTCAAATTTTATTTCAGATTTTTGGTCAAACATTTGGTTACGAGAGAACATAAGACTTCTAGAGAAGTCTCCTTTGAAAAATTCAAATATAATCAATTGCAATAACTCAGGCAGACTTCTCGCGACAGTGAAAAGACTTCATTTGAACGTAAGTCTTTTAGAAGAAAACTGCTAGAGAAGTCTTCTAAGATAAAGTCAAATATCTACATTACTTTGGTCATTTGCAAAACTAACAAACTTATCATAAAAATCTTCTCTAAAAGTCTTCTTTCGAATTCTAAGATTTTTTCAAATTCAAAAGTAAGCCAATGTTTTCAAAAGAAAACTTCTCAAGATGTTTGCTGGAGAGTATACTTCTTAATAGTCTTCCTTCGTTAATTTGCAATTTTAGAGAATACTTACTAAGAAGTTTTTTACGTCAATCTTTATTAAGCTTTAATTTTCTCAACACGTAAAATGAATTTTTACTATTTTCTTATTAATTCATATGTATTAGTCAATATTAAGGCTCATGAGTGAAAATCATAAATTAATTGGTGAAAATTATGAGGTTACAACATTCATGTTTAGTAATGCTTCTAGCTAATCCGAGAAGACTTCTTAAGAAATCTTTTAAGAGAAGATTTCTGGAGAAGTCTTAATGTTAGATTTTCAAGAGTGTTAAGTAACTTTAAGGTATGTTTTTTTAATTTTAAAAAGTGCTAATTAACGTCAAAATATCCAAGGCGTGTGGTTTAATGTGTCTTCTTAGAACATAATATATAATTATTAATTTTTATGAGATTTAAAATTTCAACTTTTACTTAAAATTCAATTTTTATCTTTTGTGAATTTGACTAAGTTTTCTTAAGAAGTCTTCTATCTTAATTTTAATAAATTTGACTAAGTTTTTGTATTGTTGTGTTTTACTATAAGTGGATCGAATGTCAATAACTTCAATAATGTAAAGTACTTTGGCAAAGTAATATTGTAAACATGAACAAATTTACCAAATTCTTTTCTTTAACATCTCTTCAAGTTTACAAAAGAATTTGCAACTAAAACCATACACATACAAATCATAAAACAGACCACAAACAAAACTACTAAACATGGAGCTAGATATCATTCCTCGATATCTATAAGCTTGAAGTCCACTTGATATCATCCATTTGTATCACTTTGGGCAAAAGACTTCGGAAGACTTATTGCGAAGTCTTCTAGCATAAAATGCATTAGAAGATTTCCCAAGAAATTTTTCAAGAAGTCTTCCGAGAGTCTTCTAATAGTCTTCGGAAAAGTCTTCCAAAGTCTAATTGAGATTCGAAAAAAATTGCATATTCAAAACATTCAAATAGCTTCAAATAGAGAAAAACTTCAAAAATAATTTTTATGCTTAAATAATAAACAAAACAGACACAATTGGTTGAATCTATAATTTTTATAATCTAGTATATAAGCACACAAAAATACATATCCAAAATTTGTACCACTTTGGACAAAAGACTTCAGAAGACTTCCTGAAGAATTCATGAGAAGTCTTCTAGCATAAAATGCATTTAAAGACTTCTCAAGAAGTCTTCCGAGATATCTTCTGAAACGTCTTCCAAAGTCAACTCAGATCTGAAAAAGTTTGTATATTCGAAAACATTAAAATGGCTTTAAAACATAAAAAAACTTTAAAGTTAAATTTCTTATGCTTAAATAATAAACAAACAATTATATAAGGTTGAATCTATAATTTTTTAGAATCTAACACATAAAACACATAGAAGTTTGATCTAGTTTAAATGGATGATTGACAAAAAAAACACACAAAAGTACATATCCAAAATTTATAGGTCTGCCTACGAAGAAATGAAAGGTGAGAACTGTTTATTGAAAAACAAGATAAATTAATGAGAAATATAAAAAATAGATTTAACATTTTGGTGTTTTCAAGTTCAAAGCGATTAGAGAAAGGTTGTGGAGTTCTAGAATGAGAAACATTACATTTTTGTTACAACCATTTGATAGGAAAAAACAGAATTTGTAAAATATTTTTTCATATAAAGAAACAAAAAATTTAACTAGGTCAAATATTTTCGGTTCAGAAGACTTCCAAGAAGTCTTCTAAAACCCAAACTTATTATTCGTCCAATAATTCTTCTAAAATAATGCACTAAAAGACTTCGTGGAAAACTTCGCAAGAAGTCTTCTAAGAAGTCTTCCAAACCCTAAAATCAAATAACTGGCTAAATAGCAAAAACAAAACACTTAATTAAACTTAATATTGACTTATAAAATGTTTAATATACAGAAAATTAAACATATATATGTCAAAAAAAAAAAAGTTAAGATTTCAAAATCTAACCCTAAAAATACAAGCAATACTATAACATTTGTTACGGATCCCTAAACGAGAAGCTATTATGACTCAATCTAATTCACACACCTATGTTGTAAGCAATTCAGTTTAAGTTAATTAAATTTTACATATTTAGAAATGTCTATAATTACATGATTTGGATTTTTCCCTACTAAATATGTTTTATAAAATTTATTTATTTTTGATAACTAATACATAAGAAAAATTCCTGAAAAACTTATGGAAGACTTCGTATTACGTGGAAAACGTAAATTCCTAAATTAATAATTAGGAGGGAAACATAAATTCTATCAAAATAAACAAAAGGTTGTAGACTTTGTTGTGAAATTTTCTAAGAAGTCTTGTATTGCATTATATGTTAGAAGACTTCCCAAGAAGTTTTCAATGAAGTTTTCCAAAACTATATAATCAAATAACTAAGCAAAAATATTTCTTTAAACTTAAAAGAAACTTAGAAAGTGTTTTAAAATCAAGTTATTAGATAATAAGTAACATAAATTAGTCAAATTAAAACAATATAAAAATAATTAAGATTTCAAAATTTAACTCTAAAATTACCAGCAATACTACAATATATGTTACCAAAAAGACTACCATGATTCAATCTACTTTCATTCATCTAGGTTGAAAGCAATTCAATTTAGTAAATCTAAATTTACATCATCTACAAAAGGTGTATAGTTACATGATTTTAGTTTTTTTTCTCATATAAATATTTTTTTATGAAAAATAATAAATTATTTTTAAGATATACTGTACAAAAAAGCTTTCATGCTTCTAAAAAAATCTTTTCATACGGGTACACTTTTTTGTTTGGTCATAAGGGGTTTATTGTAATATTACTAGTATTTTAAAATTACTTTGTATTTCATTAAATTGAGGGTACACTTTTACATTTAAATTCAAATTGTGAGCTATATTTAGCAAATTTTACTTAAATAAAATATCATTTTCTCATATGATATTATTGCATTATGTACAAAATATTTTCATTTAGCTTTTGGTGACATGTAGATAGCGTTTATATGAATAGTGGTGACAAACTCCATGTCACAATTTGTAGACATATTTTTAAAAAAAAAGATATTTTAAATACTACAAGTTAAATAACATTTTTAAAGATATCTCCAATCAAAAATATACTAGAATTTGGGTTTAAGCTTTAGTGATATTTGTTTAGGTTTTAGTATTAAGGGGTGGGTTTGAGCTTAAATGTTTTTGTAAATATTTAGAAAATTAGTTTAGTGTTATTTTATCATAAATTTAGGATATTTATGAAAATAGTCATTCGTTAATGGTAAATTTGAAAAGTGTTATAAAACTTGTGGTAGAATTGAAATTTCCGCAATATTCTTTATATAAAAAGACAAAACTTTTGATTAGTTTAAATATTTCGGTTCAGAAGATTTCCAAAAAGTCTTCAAAAACTCAAATTTATTATCCGTCCAAGAAATCTTCTAAAATAATGCAGTAGAAGACTCTTCCAAAAACTAAAATAAAATATCTTACTAAATAATAAAAACACTTTATTAAACTTAAAATTGACTTATAAAATGGTTAATACACACAAAAATAAACACATATAAGTCAAAAAAAAGTTAAGATTGCAAAATTTAACCCTAAAAACACAAGCAATACTATTGCATATGTTATTGATCCCTAAACCAAAAACTATCATTACTCAATCAACATTCACACACCTATGTTGTAAACAATTCAATTTTAATTAATTTAAATTTACATCATTTAGAGATGTCTATAATTACATGATTTGGATATTTTCCTATAAAATATATTTTATAAAAATTATAAATTATATTTAAGATCTAATATATGAAAAAGTTTTTGGAAAACTTATGGAAGATTTCTCGAAGTCCAATATATGAAAAAAGTTCTTGGAAAACTTATGGAATATTTCTGGAAGATTTCACATTAGGTGGGAAACCTAAATTTCTAAATTAATGATTAGGCTGGAAACATTAATTCTCCCAAAACTTAAGCAGAAAATTGTAGACATTGTTGTTAAGTCTTCTAGTGCATTATATGTTAGAAGACTTTCCAAAAAATCTTCTAGGAAGTCTTCCAAAACTCTATAATTAAACAACTAAGCAAAACACATTTTCTTAAACTTAAAAGAAACTTAGAAAATGTTTTAAAATCAAGTTATTAGATAGTCACTAACACATATTTATCAAAAATTTTTTAAAAAAAAAAGATAAGATTTCAAAATTTAATCCTAAAAATAACAATACTATTAATGTTACCCAAACTTATGCCAAAGACTGACTCAATCTATTTTTACTCATTTATGTTGAAAGCAATTCAATTTAGTAAATCTAAATTTACATCGTTTATAACGTTTATAGTTATATGATTTCATTTTTTCCCAATATAAATATTTTTTTATGAACATTTTAAATTATTTGTAAGATCTACTACTGTACAAGAAGACTTTTTCTCATATGGAAAGTTAGAATGATAAAAATCAATACATGTTTTTTGTTTGATCATAAAAGATTTGTTGTAATTTTGCTTGTCTTTTGAATTATTTTTACATTTGATTGAATCTGGGATATACTTTTGCATTTAAAATCAAGTTATGAGTTATATTTGGTAAATTTTCTTTAAATAAGTGTTTTTTCATATGATATTACTGCATTATAATTTAAAATATTTTCATTTAGCTTGTTGTAACACGTAGATAGCGTTTATATGAATAGTGGTGACAAACTCTATGTCAAAAAATTTAGACATGTTTAAAAATAATAATTTAAATATACAATATCAATACATACACATGTATTATATCTACATACATGCATATGCGTTTTACTTGATTATATATATATATATATATATATATATATATATATGAGGTTGTTCAAAAAACAAAATATGTGTATATATGTAATAAACTATATTAAATTATACACACTTTTATGTAGTTTGAATCCATATTACATGTTGTAGTTTGCACATACAAAAAAAAAAGATTACAAGTTCCAAATTTTATCTTTTTGATAAAAAAAAAATTTATAAAACTAATAATTTTGACGTTAAAATGTATTAGATCCAAATATAAATTTGCTAACAAGTAAATGAATAATAAATATTTTTAGTCTATATTTTAGTGATATTATAATAAGAAATTTTTTTTTTGGTTTTAAGGTAACGATATAAAATGTTAATAGTTGATCTATATTATGTGTACCAACTGATATTAATTTGATGACTCTAAGCTTTACCTACTGATTTTATAGTTTTAATCATTTTAGTTAATATATCTTAACTTATCCTATATTTATAGAAAATATTATATGAGCATTATATCTATTTATAAATTGATAGTAGTACATTTTATTCGTCTTAATCTATATATATATAAAAAACAATTTTGAAAAAAAACTAAAAACATACCAAAAGCTATAAAACATGAGTAAACTATACATATTATCTTATTGTCTACATATGTTTTCTAATTTTACTCATTATTGAGTCCTCTTTGTCAGATATATTTTCATAGAAGATTTTATCTATTCTATTAAGACAGGATCATGACCAATTGATAAATTTTGTGTCCAACTATTTATTCCTAGATTTACTATTTTATATTGATAAAAATAAAATAAAAATTGTACATAAAAACAAAACAACTTTTATAACTACCTTTTAATTAAACATATTGGTAACTTCCTCAAATATATGGATCTACTTCTCTCATATTAACCGGCAATTATATATTAATAATTAATCATATTTTAATTGGAACCAAACAAAAACGTATGAATATCTATATTACTCTATTATAAATATAACTATCAATAGAACTATTAAATTCAGAAAAACTAATGCTAATCAGTATGCATATTTTGTAATGTCTTGAAAACAATAAAATTGATTAAAAATATAAATATAAAAAATATTTTTTTCAAAAAATTAAAACAAGAAATATACCCGCTCTTTTCAAAGGGCGGGTCACAATCTAGTGTTGATATTAAAGATAAAACACACTACCATAATCATGGACACATCTAAACATAATTATAAATAAACTTAACATGATATATTTAAATGTGCAAAATGTTAAGGAGAAATTACTTATAATAACACATATTTTCTATGTAATGACTAGAATAACATACACAAACAAAGAAATAAGGAAAATATGAGTTGAAGTCCAAAATACCCAATCAATAACTAGAATTAAACCAAATACAACTAATTTTATACAAAAAAATGAAAGACTCTAGATAAGGTAGAAGCTTAAATAAAAGAAATACACTTTCTCCTTACCCCCCCCCCACGACATCTCTTTTCCCGTGACCCCCTCCCAAGAACCCTAAATCTCCAAATTGTAAACTCCTCAAACTATTCTATTTCTTATTAAGATCATTCCTAAATCGATTCAATCATGTCTACACTCTAATCTATCACTAAAGCCTTCGATTCACATAGGGGAAGTGAAACTGAAATCCACTTGTGACGAACACTAAATCTCCTATATGAAATTCTCAGTTTCATTGAAGGTCGTGGCTTTATTCTCTATTTCTCAGTTGTTTTTTCAGAAGTACAACCTCGTCTCCTCTTGAAGCTATTCAATTGACCAAGAAATCATGACATCAAGGTATAGTCTCTTTCTTTTTTTTTGGTATTTTTGAATTGAATGTTCTTTGTGCCATTAAAAACTCGTGTCAACAACATATGTTATTTGATTTTGGGTTTCTCATTTTGGTGATGTGTGTTTGCAACTATTACTTCCCTTGTAAATAAGTTTCTGGAAATATAATCTTCATGTGTTCCTTACTTCATTGTACATTATTTACAGAGATATGACTACATCAAACACTCACAAAACATATCCAACAAGACTTTATGAAGAGAGAAATTGTCCACTGCAATATCGATCAATGAATCATAACTTTCAATTGGCTAGTTTGCAGATGGTGGAGAAAGTTGTTGGCTTAGATGCGTGGGAATCGATTAAGACATCTTCTGTTGGAGTTATTGTAAGCTTGAAAGAGATGGATTATACATGGTCAGCCGAAGTCATTCACCACTTGCTGACAAACCAACTGGTTGTGGGTAATATTCATGAGCTATAGTCTCTAATAGAAGGTCAGCCAATCATGTTTTCGTTATTTGAGTTTGATGAAATAACATGTTTAAATTGTGAGCCTTTCAATATCAATGATAAAGTGGAAATCGATCATAAGGCGTTTTGGCAAGGGATGGGTGTCTCTCCTTCACATGGTCCAATGCTATCTGAGTTACGCCAATTCTCTCGCATTAGAAATTGGTCATTTGAGAAGAAAAGAATGATTGACTTATATAAATGAAAAAGTCAAATATAATTTTTGTTCGACAATACAACTAGTCAACAGTTTAGTTTATATAATATTAGAAAAAAAATCTAATTTTTTAATTATTTTTTTCGAGAAATTGTTAGGATGGAAGTAAAATATATGTTAATCTTGAAGGTAGTATACGTTCGAAATATGTTGTGATAACCGTTTTAGCAAAACTAAACGTGTTGTCAATTACTTTGGTAGAATTTAAATAATATCAGTATACAGCATTGGACATGGATAAATCTATAAAACTAGTTCTTATTTATGTACAGGAAATGTAGCGACATGTTTTTGTTTGTTTCCAAACTACGTGTTCTCTTCCTTTTATTGCTTTTGTCCCAAAACGAAATTTCATTTTTCCCCCTCAAGTGTTGAACACTATTTTGCTTGGTCAACGTCCCAACAGCCAATTCCACTTGGGATTTGAAATAGTTGCATCTCTTATTGATTAGAATTTTCATTGTACAGTATAACTCTCCCTGTATTTCCAGCATAAAAAAAAATATTATGATGCTAAAATTTAGTTTTTAAAGTTCAAAATCAAACAAGTACGAAGAACTAAAGAAAAAAAGAAAAGTATGGAACCAACAGTTAATGTGAAAAGAATTCACAAAATGTTGTCAGTATCCTCAAAATCCATCTGGCAACTTCTGCTTGACTCTAATTCAACGTGTGGGGGTACACCGCGTGTTAACTTAAGACTTTGAAAAGTTAAACAAATATAATTTTATAAACACGAATTGATTGCAAAAAGAGAGAAAGAAGTTCTATCCTATCGAATAGGTTCTTTCACTGACCACCACCTCTTCCTATATAAACCCAGTGATTAACCAATCTTCTTCACACCCAAATAAAGTTTTCTCTCTATATTTTTCTATTCTCTCACAGACATTAATAAGAAATAGATAAACAGAATGTGTCAACTAGATCGTGTAAGAAGCAAAGTTACAATACCCTTGCTCCCAAAAATGTCTCATCACGAGAAACTGCATGTACCTGCAAATTACTGTACTGCTTCCTTTTCCCTCTTCGCAAATGAAGCAATCTCAATAGCAAGAATCTCTCTCCCATTGGTGTTCACAGGTCTCCTCCTTTACTTCCGCTCCTTCGTCTCTCTGTTTTTCCTCGGCGGTCTCGGTGACCACACCCTCGCTGCCGGCTCCCTCGCCCTTGCATTTGCCAACATAACCGGTTACTCTTTCTTCTCCGGTTTAACCATGGGAGTTGAATCAATCTGCTCCCAAGCCTTTGGTGCAAAACGCTATAACCTCGTCATGGTTACGATCCGGCGAGGAATCATTCTCCTCCTCTTCACATCTCTCCCTATTTTTCTTCTCTGGATAAACATCGAGAAGATTCTGAAAACATTGAAACATGGTGAGGATCTTGCATCCGAAGCCCAAACCTTTCTGCTTTATTCTGTTCCTGATCTCATCGCTCAATCTTTCTTACACCCATTAAGAGTTTATCTCAGGACACAGTCAAAGACTCTCTCTTTATCAATCTGCACGGCGGTCGCGAGTCTTCTCCACTTGCCCATCACGTTCTTCCTCGTGTCCTATCTAGGTTTGGGGATTAAAGGTATCGCCTTGAGTGGTGTTGTATCAAACTTCAACCTTGTCGGCTTTCTCTTCATCTACATAGCTTTCTTGGAAGACAAGCTAATTAGAGACGAATGTGAGGTTTCAGAGGAGTCGTGTGAAGATAGTGTGAGAGAATGGAAGAAACTAGTCGGTCTGGCTATACCAAGTTGTGTATCAGTTTGTCTCGAGTGGTGGTGCTATGAGATCATGATTGTGCTTTGTGGGTTACTTATAAACCCTAAAGCAACCATTGCTTCTATGGGTATTCTTATACAAATTACTTCTCTTGTTTACATTTTCCCTAACTCCTTGAGCTTCGGAGTCTCTACTCGGGTCGGAAACGAATTGGGTTCTAACCAGCCACAAAGAGCGAGAAGAGCCGCCTTTGTTGGGCTCAGTCTCAGTATCACTCTAGGGTTCACAGCTCTCATGTTCACTGTCTCAGTCAGAAACATGTGGGCTAGGCTTTTCACTGATGATGAAGAAATCATTAAGTTAACTTTGATGGTTTTGCCAATTGTTGGCCTTTGCGAGCTTGGAAACTGCCCTCAGACGACGGGGTGTGGCGTCCTCAGAGGTTCAGCGAGGCCGAGGATCGGAGCTAACATTAATATGGCTGCGTTTTATGTGGTTGGGATGCCAATGGGAATGGTTATGACGTTTTGGTTTGGGTTTGGATTCAAGGGACTTTGGCTTGGGATGCTCGTGGCGCAGATAGCGTGTGTGATTGGTATGATGGTGGCGACGTGTAGGACTAATTGGGAATTGGAGGCGGCAAGGGCTAGAGAGCTCACGGCAGTCGATGGTGTAAGAGGCAGCGAAGACAAAGACGTGGAGGATGGAAAGGTTGATTATTAGGGAGGAATGAGTCAAGGGATGTCTTTAGAAGTGATAGAAGACTGCTTTGTTTTAGGATTAGTTGATAAATTTTTTTCCTTAATTGGAAGGATATACATCTGTTATTTGATCTTGCTATATAAATATTTCGATTAACATAATACGAAATAGAGATTCGTATCCACTGAAAAAAGTAAAATAATTTGTAGGAATATCCCCTTTTTAAGCATTCAAAGGGCACTGTCTCTACAAAAGAACTAAAGTAAACTCACTTGAGACACTTCAAAAGGTTCCATATTAATTAATCTATTTGTACTTCTTAGGAAATCAGTGTCTTCAGTTAACATACACTAAAAGTATGTTTATTGGAGGTCTCTTATCAGGGATTCTTAATTTTTTAAAAAAATATTTTTTAACTTATAATTATTAAAAACATTTAAAATATGTAAGTGATCTATATTTAGTCTTTACTCAATGCTTTCATATAAAATTTTTGATAAAACATTTGCATTTACAATTTATAATAAATTAAAAATAATTTTATATAATTAAGTTTTTAGTAATATCAAAAAATGTTTATATCCAAAAATTGAATTTTTATTTTAAAATAATATTTCAATATTATTTAAAATAAATTATATGCCTTATACTAATTTTTATAATAATTTTAGATATGAATTATTTACTACTTTATCAAACAATCTTAAATACTGTTATAAGAGTATAATAATTTTGCAGCATATTGTTTTTATGACATACTAGTACTGTTTTATCATTACATCTACCAGTCAAAGCCTTAATATTAACTATGGTGCCTCAATTTATTTAACTTTTTGTGGTTGAAAACTTAATTATTTTTCTAATTAAGTTTACAGTCCATCCAAATTTTTTATTTCGAATTTAACTACATAAATTTGATTAAATCATTTATTATGATGGACTTTCTTTTCAACACATTTATTAAGATGGATATGAATTCAGTGTTCGACTTTGATCCAAATTCCCATTTTAGTCAAACAAACACTTTCCTAACTTTTACTATGTACTCCCTCTTTTTCGTTTTAGAAAAAATGATTGAAATACCATAAGTTAGATATCAATTTTCAAAAATACTTTTCACTAAAAATATGGTTTAATGATTATTTTTAGTGTTCAGTATTAAGGGGACGAAGTCGGATTGATAAAATTTAATTAATAATTCTTAAATATTTTAAATGATTTAAGAAGGTTAGTTTAGTATTTCTGATCATAAACTTAAGATATTTATGAAATGATTACTTAAAGATAAATTTGAAAATGATATTAAATTTGTGGTAAAATAAAAATTTCCTCTTCATTTTATTCAGTTTTAAAGTTAATGCACAAAAAAACTAGTATGTATAAAATTTATCCTAGAAACATAATAATATTATTAAATAACATTAATTCAACCAGAAAAACATTATTATGTAACCGGTCTCAAACCATATTTAATTATTATCTAGAATAATAAAAACAACAATTAATTTGAAGAAATTAAAAAATTCGTTAAACATCAAATAAATTGGAAAAAAAGGAGTATCTAATTCTCTCCGACATGGTAAAACTAATGAGTTATTTCATCGGTCATTTGATTTAGTAAAACAAAAATATCTTTTTCATATCACAAAAAGTGTTATTTAAATTTTTATTTTTGTTTCAAAGAGGATTCTTACTTTATATTTACAATATAAATTTATAATAATATTCTAATTTTAACCTGAAAGTAAATGTTGTTATTGTATTAATGATGGACAAAGTAAATTTTAATATTTTCTAATTAGTGTAAAAGTGTTTATATGACATGTTGGTGAAATGTAGAGAATATATTTTGTAACTAATTGTCTAATTTGGAATAGCCAATTTTAACAAAACTATATACAGTTAATTCTAGCGCGTAGTGCTCAGAAGCAAATGTTCCTCTTAGTTCACATGAACACAAAATTATCAGTTTAGTTTGCAAAGTTTTAAATGAATTTATTTATTTTCCAAGAAAAAAAATGTGGGAAATTGTCAAAAATACCATTTTCCTTGTACCACTTTTCAAAAATACCTTAATCACTTTTACCTTCTTTTTTAAGAGTGAAAAACACACTTATAACCCTTGGGTTAATTAATCTAAGACTTAGAGTTTAAAGTTAAGGGATGGTGTAGGGTAGGGGTAGGGTTTAGGAATTTAAAATTTAAGATTCTAATTAATTTTAAAAAAAATTGTCACTTAAAAAGTGATATTTTTGAAAATGTCCATTTAATGAAGGTAAAAATGAAAAGTGGTACAAGAAAAGTATTATTTTTGAAAAGTCAGTTTGTATGCATCTCTGAATTTATTAAAAGAAATGTGTGTTATGGAGTCAATAAAAGAAGCTAAAATAGAACCTTAAAAAAAATTGAGAAATTATCAAAAATACCACATTTCTACTATCATTTTCATGTTTATTTTAACCTCTTTTACTCTTATTTTTAAGAGGATAAAAACATTTATAACCGGACTTTTTGCAAAATTGACTCAAAACTCAAAGTCAAACACAAAACTAACCTCTCCCTTTTTTTGTCATTTCTTGTGTCCAATTCACCCCATATGTTCACATTATTTACGAAAATGCCATTGTTTTTTTTCTTGTTTTTTTTTCTGAAAATGACATTTTTACTCTCTCAACCTCATCATCTTCAAATATTTACAATATTGCCATTGCCATCAATACCACAACCAATTTGAAGCTCTTAATGCACCTAAAATTGATTGGCACTACCTAAAATTGATTGGCACTAAATGTTATGAACAAAAAACAACATCTCTTTAACTTTGTCTCCATATTCATCCAATAAATTCAAGCTTTTGATTCTAAATTTTTTAGGCTTGGTAGAGCCATTCAAGCATACTAATCTTCGTGGGTTACTTTCGTTTGAGGTTCTGGGTGGTTGGAGAGGACTATTTGTGCTTAGGAAGTCATCTCACTAGTGAAAGGTATGAAATTGAAATTTTTTTCAGATTTGTTCGCGTCGAAGACTTACCCGTAAGTCGTCTGGCTGAAGAAGACTTACGGGTAAGTCTTCTAAGCACACGGGCGACTTACTTATAAATCGTCCAAATTTGTTTGTTAAGAAAAAAGTTCTAGACGACTTACTAGTAAGTCGTCCAGGATAAACGGGTTAGTTTTGCATTTGACCGAGTTGTGTCAGATATTTGACTTTTCCTGGACGACTTACAAGTAAGTCGTCTCTGGGAAATCAAAAATTTCAATATTTTATTAAAGCTAGACGACTTACCTGTAAGTCGTCTCAGGTTACTTTTGCAATTGGAAAATAAAACTTAAATATTTAACTTTTCCCAGACGACTTACTTGGAAGTCGTCTAGGTAGAGGACCTTCCTGAAAGTCGTCCAAGATAAGCGAAGTCGTCCAGATTTTTTTCCGAGATTCTGGTCAAACCTTGCTTCTCTCGGACGACTTTCAAGTAAGTCCTCTACCTAGACGACTTTAAATTAAGTCGTCTGGGAAAAGTTAAATATTTAAGTTTTATTTTCGAATTTTAAAATAACCTGAGAAGACTTACAGGTAAGTCGTCTAGCTTTAATAAAATATTGAAATTTTTGATTTCCCAGAGACGACTTACTTGTAAGTCGTCCAGGAAAAGTCAAATATCTGACACAACTCGGTCAAATGCAAAACTAACCCGTTTATCCTGGACGACTTACTAGTAAGTCGTCTAGAATTTTTTTCTTAACAAACAAATCTGGACGACTTACTAGTAAGTCGTCCCATTTTAAAGTCAATTGCAAAAATGACCTATTTGGACGACTTACTTGTAAGTCGTCTATGTCTTCCAGACGACTTAACCGTCAGTCGTCTGCGTCAATGTTTAGTAAACTTTCATTTTCTCTATGTTTACTAATGTGTTTTATTTTGAAATTTTGCAGATGTTGCGTCAGTTACATGCAGTGTATGGAGAATGGTTTTTGGAAGATTCTAAGTCGACTTACCAGACGACTTACCAGACGACTTACCAGACGACTTACCATAAGTCGTCTGCGTAGAAGACTACCATAAGTCGTCTGGTAAGTCGTCTGGTAAGTCTTCTACATAGTCGACTTACCAGACGACTTATGGTAGTCTTCTACGCAGACGACTTATGGTAAGTCGTCTGGTAAGTCGACTATGTAGAAGACTTACCAGACGACTTACTAAGTAATCTACTAATCAGTTTTGTCAGACGACTTACACAATCCTCCAGCCAAGATAGGGGGGTCCGAAGGACGTGATACCACCACGTCGGACTTGTACGAGGTTTCTTGTCTACAGGTGTTTTATAATGACTGCAAACACGAAAAGCAATTATTTTTTATAGGGAGAAGCTATTAGCAAGGTAGGCAATCACTTACGGATCAGTTTGCAACCATTCGACGAGCTCCTTCAACTTCTTCCTGTCAAGTGCTGCAAAGGGATTGTAGGCTCTAGAAGGTTTTTTCGTGTTTGCAGTATAAGGAGATCTCTGTGAGGCAGCAACTTTCCTGTTTCGCTCAGTCTTTTGACGGACAACTGCCAAAGCAGTTTCTCTCTTGTCCTCATATCTAGCAACCTGCTGCTGTTTCTCTGCTGGAGTGAAACTTGTTTTTTGGCCAATAGAACAAGGCTCTCAGATGCGGACTCATCGTTAAAACTCTCATCGAGAAGTGTTTTATCCTTCTCTAGCTTTGACTCCTTTAGCTCTTCAGGAAGTGTTTTATCCTTCTCCTCTTTAACACTCTCATCCAGAGGTGTTTTATCCTTCTCCCCGTTTACACTTTCACTAACCCCGGGAGAGGCAGTGGGTTGAGAGGATCTGCCTTTAGGTTGAGAGGATGTGCCTTTAGGTTGAGAGGTTGTGGGTTGAGAGGATGTCCCTGTCCCTTGTTTGGTGATACCAACCTTCTTCTCCACTGCTTCCACCCTTTCCGACAAATGCTTGATCTCCATAAGGCACGTCCCAAACCCTTCCCTCATGGCATCAAATATGTCCTTGAAATTTCTTTCAAGATCCTCTTTGCTCATCCCAATCACAGTCCTAGTAACCTCTGGACGAGCCTCTGTGCGAACCTCTAGACGAGCCTCTTCACCAGCCTCTGCAAACTTCCCTGCACTCTCCCCTGAAGGTGCCTCTGCAGGTGCCTCTTTTTTTGCCTCTTTACGAGCTTTCTTCAGAGGTCTTGGACTCTCTTCTTCTACCAAAACTATGGCTTTCTTTGATGGACTCACAACCACCGGCTTTGTATTGACCCAAGTACCGGTGACTTCCCAGCAATCCATGGTCCACTTCCACGGTCTCTGATTAAACATAACTTTAATTATGTTCTCCGCGGGAAGGTCCTCAGCATCAGAGTCCCATTTTGGAAACATTTCACCATAATCCTTCTCAACAAAGTTCACCACCGTAGTCTGCAGTAAATATAAGATATGAACTTAGATATTTGACGGATTAACTTATAAATAAGTCGTCTGGAAAGTCTTCCTACTGGACGACTTACCAGACGACTTAATTAAGTCGTCTGGAAAGTCTTCCTACTGGACGACTTACCAGACGACTTAATTAAGTCGTCTGGAAATTCTTCCTACTGGGAGACATTCCAGACGACTTAATTAAGTCGTCTGGTAAGTCGTCCAGTAGGAAGACTTGCCAGACGACTTTCCAGACGACTTAATTTTTGGAGTAAAGGATAGAAGTAAATACCTGTCTGCAGATAGCATCTTTAAAGCATCTGCGTCCTTTGCCACCCATGTAAGCCAGTATCGGTGGAGACGGTCTGTTTGGTATGGGATTACCATAGTTAGCAGCCAATTCCGGCAGAGCTGTGTACACCCAGACCTGGAGAGCTTGTATAAACCCATCGACAGTGTAACAGCCAGAAATATCTTTGCCCTTCAAAGAGTCCATCAGCACCTTGAACGCGACTCTCCCCCATGGATAGTTCTCAAAACGTTCTAAATCCATCACAAGCCTTGCCAGACTAACCCTTGTGGCGGTTGAATACTTTCTCCCTTCTATATATCCAGTGAAGATGGCAAGGTACCCGAGCCGCTTGCGATCTTCCCGAGACCACCCTTCGCATCTCTCAAATGCTGCTATTATCTGCTCAGTAGATGGCCCAGTTTCGACATGAACTCCCAACATGTCCCAGAAAGAAGCCATCTCCTTTGTAACAGCACACCTCGGTCTCTCAAGGTCCTCTATGTACTCGCAGTTTAGACCAGTGAGGTTTTCAAACTCTAACAGTGAAAACCTCACAGGTTCTGGACCAACTAGACTCCACAGCTCGTACTTCTTCTTTATGTCCAGCTGGAATCCGAGCATGTAGTGCACCAGCCTTGAAGCCCAACCAAATCCGAGCTCTTTAAACTTGATGAAAACTCCCAGCTTTGACTCCTTTAGCTCTTCATATTCGTCACCATGAAGAGCATTCTTTAAAGCATTATGCAACTTCGTACAATCCGTATGATAAGAAATAGCTTTCATTGCTGGTGGCTCTTCCCCTAATGTATGCAACCTACGGGGGAGTTCTGGAATATCCATTTTTTTTGTCTGCAAAACAATGAAAGACAACCATCTCAGTATAACATTTTAATTATAAGTCTGGAAGACTTTCCAGACGACTTATAATTAAGTCGTCTGTAAAGTCTTCCAGCTGGAAGACTTGTAATTAAGTCGTCTGGAAGACTTTCCAGACGACTTATAATTAAGTCGTCTGGAAGACGTTCTAGACGACTTAATTATAAGTCTTCCAAGACTTCCAGTAGACATTTTTAGAGCATACCTGAAATTTCGGAGAAGCCATAGTCGCCTTCGACACAGCGGTTATAAATCTGCCAAAATAGACAGCCAAAAAGAAATGCGGTGAGAACGGTGGTGAGAACGGTGGACTTAAGAGACAACGTTTTAACTTACCTCGCTAGGGTTTACAGACACGCCTCTGAAAGAAACGCCGCTAGGGGTTTACAGACAAACGCCGCTAGGGTTTACAAACAAACGGCGCTAGGGTTTACAGACAACGGCGCTAGGGTTTGAAATAGAGGAAGTGGCGGTGAGAAAGGTGGTGAGAATGACGGTGATAACGGCGGTGAGAAACGGTTGTGAGAATGATGGATTACAGAGAATCGCCTTCGAAATCGCCTTCGAAATCGCCTTCGAAATCGCCTCTTTGAGAGAATGACGTTACAGTTTCTAAATCTCGCGAAACAGTAAACCAAAAAAAAAAAATTCTTATATATGCCCGGTAAAAAAATCCGGTTATGTTTAAAAGCACATTGGTAAAATGGTAAAACTAAAGGTTCGGTCCGGTTTGAACGTGCATCAGACGACTTACTAGTAAGTCGTCTACCGTAAATATTCACCAGACGACTTACTAGTAAGTCGTCCCAGACCCTAAACCCTAAACCCTAAACGAAATTGACTAAAATAACTAACAAACCACGTTATAAAATCAAATTATACTTAAATAGTGTTTACTATATACAGAAATAAATACACTTAGGTCAATTTTAAATTTTTCAAAAAAACATTTATGCTTTCCAAAATCTAACCCTAAGAACACATACAATACTACAACATATGTTGGCAAAACCTAAACCAAAGAATATCATGACTCACTACTTTCACTCATCTATGTTGAAAACAATTAAATTTTGTTATATCTTAATTTATATTTCTTTAAACATACGTTAATTACATGATTTCAATTTTTCACTTATCAAAATATTTTTTACAAAATTTTTAAATTATTTTTAAGAAGTACTATACTAGACGACTTACTAGTAAGTCGTCCAGACGACTTACTTGTAAGTCGTCTAGACAGAAGACTTGCGGGGGTTAGAAACGTAAAAAAAAATTCCGTTTTTTTTTTGTTCACAAGGAGCTGGTTGTAATTTCAATAGCCTTTTAGGTTACTTTTGCATTTGATTCAAGTTTGGGTTTACTTTTGCATTTCAAATCAAGTTTTAGGTCAGTTTTGGGCAAAAAACCCTTTATAACCCTTAGATTAACTAATATAAAAAAATTTTGTCTCTTAAAAGAGTGGTGTTTATGAAAATGTTTCTTTAGTGAATGTAAAAAATTAATAATGGTACCAATAATATGATAAACATGAAAAATTCCCCTAAAAATTTGAAATGAATTGTAGGTTGTTTACTAATTACGACTTAATTTTACTATTTAGAATCCAAGAAGGAATGATGCCAAGCATCTGTTGTTCTCCACGTGGCAGCTTACGAGGAGTGGGAAAGATTTGGTTAGGAAACCAATGCCGAGAATCACTCGGTTATTGAGTAATTAAGTACAATCCAACTTTTAGTAACAATTGATTAGCGTTAGGGGGTACATACTTTCCTCGTAATGAATGAAGGCCACTTTAAGGTCAGTCAAATTGCTATTCTGTTATTGGAAATTTCCCTCGTGTTTACATAATATTTGAACATTAATGCACGTCCAGTTAAATCATTATGGAAGTTAACATTCCTCACATAAAAATGAATATGTACGAGGGAGGCCAATGAACCATGTTATTCAGAATGATTGACAAAACTTATTTAAATCTATAAACTCTATTCTCTTGCCACGCTTAGCTTGCTTTGGATATATGAATGAAAATTCACTATTGGCATTAAAGAAATTTTGTTTTATTCAAAAAATTATAAAAGTTTTTTGATTAAAAATATTAAATTTATACTATTTTGATAAAATATTACTAAATATGTGGCCGAAAAAATTATACCAAAAACATGAAATAAACCACAAAAGCAATCTTAAAAATAATGCAATATTCATTGTTGCTGCGTGAATAATCTGATCTACAAATCCTCAAAATCTTTAGATCGAGATGGTTTATGCACTAAAGTACTATCACACAATTTTGTTATCGTTAATGAATGTTAGTCAATCATTAAGATCTACCGTACTGAACATATAATATATTGAAGCATCATACATTAATTACGTCATCATATGCTGAAGACAAATCATTTGAGAGAAGTAATGATTGACTGTTGCTTTCTAGAAACACTTACCACTACAGAACATTGCTCTGTTATTTCCTTCTCCATAATGCGTCTCACTCTAATATAAACGGTATGCCATTTTGCATTTATCCTGCCCAATCGTATATAAATTCACTACTTTTGTGACAGCTGACTTTAGTCGACAATCGCGTACCAATTAGTCCGTATAACCTGTTCTTGGAATGAATATAGATTTCATCATATAGTTTTATTAGTATTTTCTTCTTAACTTTATGTTTATATAGTGGTATATCACACTTCAGTATTTTTTTAGAAATATCTAAACTACCACTTTATTAGTATATTTTCATATTACCTCAACCACTTTTATAAAGAAATTTAAACGGGTAAAAACATTATATTCTTAGAATTAACTAATGAACACTTAAGGTTAGTTAAAGTTTGAAGAGTGATGTTTATAATAAAAAATAATAAATAAATTAATACTAAAAATTGAAAAGAAAAATTTTAAATTAATCACAAATAATTTCGAATTTTAAAAAATATTTAAAAAATAATAAAAATTAAAATATTCGAAAAATCAAATTTATAAAAAAATTGGTTTTGAAAACATATAATTCAAAATGTGATAATTTTTCTTATTATGTGAACAATTATTTATATTTATATATCTTAAAATAAGGTATAAAAATCTTTGTTCTTTAATGAATATATTTATAAAATATCACATATAATATGAAGTAAACATAAATAATGGTAAAAATAATGGTAACGTGAAATTCTTCTAAGATTTTTTACCAAATCAAATGTTATTGTTTGGTTAATCAAAAATAATATAATAATGAATATAAAAGAAAACAATTATATTTTATTGAGCATATTAGTTCAAATTTTTAAGATTAAAAACATCTAGCTTTTCTAACTTAAAGTGGATTTGAGAGAATTCATAGACATTAGCGACCTTCTAAATTATTTGATGATGCCGAAATTACTTAAAGTTATGAGATAAACACAGATAATTACATTATTTTATATTTGCCATGAAATACATAATATATAATCAGTTGATCACATGCATTTGTACCTTACAGTAACCAAACTCAGGAGATTCTGTCTCCACGAACTGCGATTATGAAACACACCCAAAATAATAGTTAACAAGCGAAGGCTATTTAATTTACACTTTGATTAATTAAGAATATTTTAATATCTCTCTTTGTCATTTATAGTATCATTTAGTTTGCATACACAGATTAATTGTACATCTAACCATATTAAACCAATAGAAAAATAAATTGCAGTGTAAAATTAATAAATTTTGCATTGTAAGTCGAAAAAAACATTATCGTTGTAACAAAAAAACTTATCTACAATGACAATATGAAACAGAGGGAGTATTGACGATTAGGCGTAAAATCTTAAATCCTATATCATGGTATTTAATTTTTACGTAGTCTCGCGGTGCGAGTAGTCTTACGGGGCAAGCAACAGGCGACTAAAGTAATTCTAGATCATGGTACATGAAAAGCTTTTTTTTGTCGAACGATTTTACATTACAACCCAATAGGCTAACAATGGTTATCAAAAAATATGACAAATGCCCAATAACAAACAACGAGATAAGAACAACTAGGTTTACACGGTATTTTATATCAAAGCGCAAAAGAAGAAACAGCAGAACACCTGTGTCGTGACACACATCATCATGAAAGGATATATCACCTTCGCCTCCGACCACCATTCTTCCACCTCTATTCTCACCGCCATCTTTCTACCAGCTCGAAGTCGATGCTCTATTTTCGTCGCACTCTACCTCATGAAATCTGTACTCCTTGACTCCTAGCTTCCGCCAAACGCGCTGCTTAAGATCAGGACTAAACCACTTCAGATCATTCCCAAAGAAGAACTCAGTAGTTTTGAGCATATTGTTGCATGAAGAAAGTTTCTTATCTATTGGAGCCATCAATAATATATATCAGATGCCAATTCTAGCTTGCAATCTTCCATTCATCAAGGCAATGATCATTGTATAATCTATCTGCTTCTGTAATATTCTGCCTTGTTCGAGTCAAGATGACTTAAAACCCCAAAATATGCATATATTGATTCCACCACATGGTAAAGTATAAAGACAGTAGCAATTATAGTCAGTAATGAAAATCAGATCAAGTAGAAGTGGTTAGTACTCAACAGCTTAACAAATGGATATGTGAACACATCAGTAGTATGCGAAAGTAGGAGAACATGCTAGTCTCGTCAATATAATTATGCACGATATGAGGTACTTACTTCAACACAATCTAGAGGATATTTATAAAGACACACTGGTATAGCTTGAAGAACATTTTCAACACTGAAAGATAAATGATAAAAAGACAGATCGCCAAATAAATGTCATTTACTAGACAGCGAAAAATATGATAAAATCGCGACATAAACCGAAACAAAGATCGATCGATTGATCAAAATTGTATATTTACAAACCAAAAGGATTGTGATCTAGATGATTAGAAAGAGTCAAACACTAAAATGAATTGGCCTACCGTAAGCACTCCTCAAGCGCCGTGAAAGATATTGAGAGTAGACATGAGGCGGCGAGAAACTTTGAGAACTTCGTAATTACCCGCCTTTTTGACATTTATTTTACATCCATGGACAGTGAAAGCTACATGACCTTCTAAAGAGTACATGAACATGTCTCTAGTTATTTTGGATAAGTCCCTAAAATTAAAAATGAATTATCTTCATCCCTTCGTGAATGTCTTCAAAAAATTGTCACTTTTGAAAGCGTTATTTGTTAGTAGTTCAGTCAAAAGAGAAAGAAAAAAGAGGTCTATTTGTTATAGAATCTGGACAGATCTACGCACAATAAACAAACAATATAAATATTTTATATGCTATAATATTTGTAGTATAAAAGTAGGTGCTAGTATTAATCATCCTTTATAATGATATATTAGAAATAAATGCACATATGAGCATAGTTATATATAATAGCTCGATTAATTTGTAGAACAGGCAAAATCATTTAGACGTCTTAGTAGAGCAGACACCTATTTGAGTTAGAGAGAGTGAAATCTGTACTAAATGTTATAGTTTATTTCAGGTCATCCAGATAATTTACATGGTTATATGCTATCATTTCTCTGTGTGCAGCCATCGACGAGATAGTTAAATCGTCTTCTTTTGACCTCTAAACAATCTTTGTATTGAATTCATAGTCTCATGCAAATGATCTAACTTTTCTCCCTATGAGTATAAATAATACTATGAGGTTGGACCTTTATAATAAAATCTACTATGGTTTTTCATCAGGCGATTTGCTTTTTATATTATTTAAGTGGTGGAGTATTTTTAGGGTCTGACGATGAGTTGCCTCATTAAATCTTCTCTTATTATTGACCTCTGTGTCTTGAGTTATCAATGTCTTCATATCTAAGTAACCTATAACCTTTACTAGAATATCTTATATTTAAATTCTTAGAGTTCAGCGTCTATATCTTTAACGTTATTGGTAATAGGGGCAGTGAGTAGATGATGCTAGATCTTCTTAATTTTAGACCTGAGTTGTCCCAAGTTCATAATTTTTAAATAATTGCTTATTTTTATCGACCTTTATAAATCTGGTTCTTTTATACGAGCGATATTAGTGGTCGCATATATTGTAAGTGTTATTCTTGGGGTGTGGGTGCATCGTTTTGCGAGATCAATCTTATTTAGATTAACAACGTTTGAACACATCTGCATCTGGAGAGATCAAACCGATTTCATATGCTCTATATAAATAAATTGATGATCCCTATATAGAATCTGGGGCAAAAAAGAGCCTCGAGCACAACCATATATCACACAGATCTTTGGACGCAAAATTTTTATTAGAATGAGTTCTTAGCACATTATAGCTTAAACTATTATTTTTTCTCTAAACAACAAATGTAAACTTTCTATCTGTTATATCATAAATCTGATCTTGGCACTTATCACAACCTACTGTAAATCAATGCGCTGAGTCAAAAAATCTCCTATAAAAACTTCATCATACATATTGAAACACAACCTCTCGTTGTCACGATATGAGTCATGAGTGTTCCATTTCTCCAAAACCGTGTCTAACAAGATAATAACTCACGCCTATTACTAATACTAGGTCATCCTTAACTTGTTAGAGATAACTACAAAGTCTCTCATTCTCATTTCTAGAATCCCTCAGTTTGATGCTTTATCCATTGATAGACCAGCTGTATCTCTTCATAATCATGTCTATCTCAGCTTTTTACGATTATTAAATGCCTCCAGTTTTTCCAAGTTATGAACTCTGATCAGCATTGTTTCTGTTAACCACTTCAACAACACTTCCAAGCCTCAACAATCTCCCCCTTTTGAGTGTCTATGATCACCAAGTACCTGAGATCAAAACTACACATCGCAGTAACAAAAACACTTCCAAAACCATTCCAACTATCAACTCTAACTGGTCACTGAAAACAACATAACATAATGCCATCACATCTAAACCGCTAGATCATCTCAGTACATAGCCATATCCAAACACAAAATAATTCTCCCCATGAATTTCATACACATCCAAACTAATCGAAAAGGAGAAAAAGATATGCAATGACCACTTGCACCCTACACTTCAGAACTCATCACTCTGACTTTCACGATCATTGGTGCCTACACTCCTTCCATCCTCGTCACTGCTACCGTCACCTAGTTTAGACAAATCACCATATACTCCCCCTGCTTGGTGCCATAGACACTTTAAAAACACACAACAAAAGTTAATTTGCATAACCAATAGGAGAGAAGATAACACTTACTTGCTGCCCTTACTGATGACATGTCGAGAAGACGAAAAAACACGACCCCATATCATTGTTTAAGGAGTAACGAGAAGGCCGAGCCAGGTGGATTCTTAGGTAACACCTTGTTTCTTGTCCAAGAGCATCTTGCTAGGTCCCTGAGGTGCTGAGTCTTCACCATAAGCTGGAGTTGGATGTTGTGCATCAAGGATATGTTGAATGAGATTCGGAAAGAGAAGCTTGTTTGTAACTCCCTGAAATGGCATGTTGTCCAAGTTCATGGATTTGATCAAACACCATAGTCCCAAAATCAAAAGTTCTTTCTTTGTAATCATGTGAATGAACTTGAGGCGATCTATGGTTAGGGTACATCGATTTGCTGTAGGGATCCAGTTAAAAACATAGAACTTGAACAAAATGTTCATTGTCGGGGTGACATCCAACATGCTCAAATTTCCCCATTGTTCTTCTTTCCACCAGTAATAGTGTGAACTACATCGTCGAGATTCTCCTTTGTCCATGGTTTGTGATGAAAGCCAGCATCTTGGCAAGAGTCTTGTACACTTTGTTGATTATTCCGGAGATAATTCGTACATATGTGATCGTACAAACACCCAAGTAGTCCCATCACGCTTGATCACGTTGCCAGATTTGCATAAAATTCAAGCAAAATCTCATGAATGTAACTAGGAACTTCTAAAACTGTGTACATCAGTTTAAACCTCTCAATGAATTCTCTTAGCATTCATTAGTTCAGATGCAGCGTCATGTAGATACTTCTGAACCAAAAACAGTCTTAGAGAGAAGATGTTGCTACCTTTTGTTCGCTGCAGTAGAGTAAAAACTCTTATTAAACAGTCGACGAGTCAACTTCTAAGTGCTGGAGTAGCTGCAAGACGAGATTGATGTTGAACCCTAAGATCGTTCAATTCGCGACTCCAGTTCTTCATGACCACAAACTTAGTTTCCTCATCATACTTCCATCAGATCTGGTTCCTCTTCTTCACTGTCTACTGCTACCTGTTCTTGATCGTCCATGTTCTGAGTCTCTCTCTCATCATCTCCTTCATCTGCCAAGAGTTGTTGCATGTCGTTATCTTTCTCCGTTTACTCTTGATCAAAGTTCTCATCAACTATCCGGTACTTCATTTGTTGGAGATGTAGATGACACAAATAGCGATTCTGGAACTGGATCGGTGAAGATTTCATCGATAATTACTGATTTTTGACGAGATTTGGATCGCCGGAGCTTGTTTGACGGAAGGTTCTCCAAGCTCAAATACCTCTGATGAAATAAGTTCATTTGGAGATGAGATTGCGGGGTTTCTACGCAAGCTTCCTCATCATAGCAGTAAGTGCTTGTCTACGCGTTTTAGGTCGGGACTCGTTACTCATCGTGAGAGAAATGAAGATGCAAACAAGGGTTTCTTTGAGCTGCCACGAAAAAGTGTGTACTTTTGGTTTTAACCTAGTCACACTCAAAGAGAAATGGGCTTGCCAAGATGGGCCATTTGTAGCGAGTTAAGGAAAAAAACAACCATTATAAGTGACAAGATGCAAAAACCCATTTTTTCACAAGATTATCCCTAAGTTAGGTTCTTGGTGTAAGACGATATCCTTGGTCTAGAGATCAGTCACATCAGCAGATTGCCCTTCATTTTCATAACCTTTATTCACATTATTTACAAGCACACACTTGGCCAGAGGACAATTTAACAAGCACACAATAGGAATTAACATGGAAGAGATTTATGAGAGGGTTTAAAATATGTACCCAAAAAAATAACTCAACCTGCTGGTTCTTCACAATGGTTTGTTACAAGTCTTCACATCAGCATACACCCGAAAGCATTATTTCTAACCGAGATAATTTAGAGTAGATTTATTAAGTAGAACTCATCATTGACATTTATCTTTATCAAGCTTAAGTACTTTAATACCCAAGATCAAAAAGAAGTGTCATTCAATTGGGTGATTCTCCATGATATACATTGATCTTTGTCAAGCTTAAGTACTGTAATACCCAAGATCGAAAAGAGTGTCATTCATTCATCATTCATTTTTTTTAAGAATCTCTTTCTACTCATACTTTTAATCTCTAAATTATGAGTCTGGACAGTGATCAGAATCATCCATAAACGTTGCAGCGTCCATGTCCAATCTGGTTGTCCTTCATTCTCAAAACATACCAGTGATTCATCATGACTTAGATATAAATATGGTAGCATCCATAGCCAAGCTTAATCTCTAGCATGTTTCTCGGTTTAAACTCTGAAGATTATCTTATTGGTGTATGATGATTAAGCCTCTTTAACCCATGATTTTCCAAAACAGGAGGTTTTGATAAAAAAAATATACCTCTCAACCATCTATCCTTATAAGATTTCGTGCACTTGTCAAACCTCATGGCCGAAGGTGTTCAAGCTTCACATATACCAATTGATTTTCGCAGGTTTAAGAAGGTGTTCAGGTCAAGCGCCTTGGTGAATATATCAGCCAACTGTCTTGCTGATGAGACATACTCTATTTCCACGGTTTTTGCCTCAACAAGTCCCTAACAAAGTGATATCTGATGCGATGTGCTTTGTTTTTAATGCATCACTGGGTTTTTAGAGATATTTATTGCACTTTGGTTATCACAATTTATCATGAGAGGTTTAGAGCTCATACCATAGTCAGCCAACATATGTTTCATCCATAATAGTTGAGTGCAACAGCTTCCAAGTGCAATGTACTCAGCTTCAGCAGTGGATAGTGACACGCAGTTTTTGTTTCTTGTTGTGCCAAGATACCATGTTGTTTCCTAAGAAGAAACAGCCACCTGAAGTGCTTCGTCTATCATCCAAACTCCCCTTCCCAGTCTGCATCACAAAAGCCAGCCAAGCCTGTGTTGGTATCTTTGTGTAGTACCAAACCCAAATTTACAGTCCCTTTCACATATTTGATAATTCTCGTTAGAGTATTCATATGTGATACACGTGGACTTGCTTAATACCGAGCACACACTCCAACGCTATAGCATATGTCAGGTCGACTTGCAGTCAGAACAAAAGACTCTTATCATGGCACGATAGAGCTTCTCATCTACTTTCACACCGTTCTCATCTTTAAACATTTTACAGGTGGTGCTCATAGGGGTTCTTGTTTCCTTGGACAATTGCATCTTGAATCGCGACACAAGATTCCTAGCATATGTGCTTTGTGAAACAAAGATACCATCATCCATTTGCTTGATCTGCAGTCCCAAGAAGTAGTTTAGTTCTCCTACCATACTCATCTCAAACTCACATGTCATGGTTTATACAAATATTTTACTAAGCTTTCATTTTTCCTCTAAATATTATGTCATCAACATACATTTGCATCACTAGCATTTCTGGATCATTTTCTGGAATGAATAAGGTGCAATCCACACTTCCACGTTTGAATCCAAATTCAAGTAAAAAATGAGCCAGTCGTTCATACCATACCTTTAAGTTGTGCAACATACACTTCCTCATGGAGTAGACCATTTAGAAATGCACTTTTGACATCCATCTGGTACAATCTTATGCTCAATTGCACCCAATTCCAAGCAGTAAGCGGATGGATTCAAGTTTTGCCACAGAGGCGAATGTTTCATCAAAGTCAACCCCTTCTATTTGACAGTATCCCTAAGCCACCAGTCTGGACTTTTTCCTCACCACATTTTCATCTTTATCTGTCTTGTTTTTGAAGATCCACTTGGTGCCAATTACATTCCACTCTTGAAGGCCTTGGTAAGAGTATCCATACATCATGTCTAGTAAACTGTTCAAGCTCTTCATAACATGCCTCGGTCCAGAATTCATCTTCTAATGCCTCATACACATCCTTGGGTTCAATGAGTGAGATGAAGCATGCAAGTTTAACAATCTCTTTGAAATTGATTTTCACCTTTCTTGTCACTCTGTCAGCATCCAGATCACCAATAACATCATCTGCCGAGTGATTCTTGTGCACCTGTGTTTTGTTGAGTTCCGGTTTACCTGTTAAAGGTTCACTTTCAGCATTGAACAAGTTTGCATTCTGATCAGCAATTAGATCTTTATCTTGTCTTATTCCTCTAAGAACTGTCGACTTCTGTCGTCAAACACAACGTTTACTACATCAGATACCATATTTGTGCTTTTGTTTTAAAACTCTGAAGGCCATACTGTGAGTTGAGTAACCTAGGAAGATTCCTTCATCACTTCTAGAATCAAACTTGTCCAAGTTCTCTCTGTCATTGAGTATGTAGCAGACACACCCAAAAATATGAGATGACTCAAGTTAGGTGTCTTTCCTCTCCAGATTTCGTAAGGTGTAGTCTTGGTTCCTGGTTTAACGTACACTTCGGTTAATGATGTAACATGTAGTACTGATAGCTTCTGCCCAAAATCTTGTAGGGACTTGATTGTAGTGGCATCATTGCCTTTGCCAATCTCTTGTAGAGTTCGATTCCTTTCTTTCTACAATTCCATTTTGATGAGGGGTTCTAGGAGCAGAGAATTGTCGTCTGGTCCCTTGTTCTTGACAAACCGTTCGAAGGCTTTATTTTTGAATTCGCCTTCATGATCACTTCGAACTTGAGTGATGCTCCCTTTTTCATTGGACAGTTGTAGAGCCAGCTTCTTGAAACTCTGTAGCGTTTCAGATTTTTCTCTGAGAAATCTTACCCAGGTAAAACGTGAGTAGTCATCTACCAGAACGAATATGTATCTTTTTCCTGCAATGCTTTCTGTCTGAATCGGTCCCATCAGATCCATATGGATAAGTTCTTACACTCGTTTAGATGTGATCTCTTCACTTGCTTATGCTGAACCTTTATCCGTTTTCTCTGACACCAGCCCTTACATACAGATTCTGAAGATTCTTCAAGATTAGGAACTCCTCTTACCACACTTGCTTTGACGATTTCTCTGCATTCCATTAATGTTCATATGTCCTATCCGTTTGTGCCACAAGTCAAGTTGTGATTCTGTGGCAGATAAACACGTATTTGATGGATTCCACATATAGAAATTGTTTCCAGATTGAATTCCTTCAAGAGTAATGTTTCCCTTATCGTCTATTGCATGACACTCTGTCTTTGTAAACACCAATTTAAGGCCTTCATCACATAACTGACTTATGCTTATTAGATTTGCCTTCAAAACCTTCAACATGATAGACATTTATTAAAGCAGGTTGATTTAGATTCGTAGCGTTTCCAACCCTAGGACACTCCCTTTTCCACCGTCACCAAAAGTCACCTTTCCACCACTCATCTTATTGTAAGAAGTTAGGGGCTTATTGTTTCCCAGTCATGTGTCTTTAACATTCACTTTCAAAATACCAAGCAGTTAGTTTAGACTGTGCAGAAGACATGTAAGCTACCAAACTTTGCGAATACTCCGTGGATACGTCCTCCAACTCACACAAAGTCAAATTGCACACCATTTCAACATCATCACTCAGACCTTTTACTGATTTCGCATTTCAGTTTAATGCTTCTTTCATCTTTTACTTGAGATATATCACACATGATATTAAACTCATCCTCAAAATCATCATCCCTCTTCCTAGCATATAAAGCTAATTTTGGTATCCAGACACCGCCAAGTATCTTGGGTTCAGGATAGGCACACACCACTCTTCCATGATCTTCGTATGTTCTGAGAACGCCCGTAACAAACTTTGCGATATGGCCTTGATGTTCACATGAGTTGCACCCTTGCTTGAAACCATTTTTACTAGTGGATTCCCGTTTTGTGATATGCTCCTTGTGGGTTGTTGTAGATTTGACTCTCGGGTATCCACTTGTTATTGATTATGGTCGGCACAAATGTTATAGAACTAGAAGCAACTGTACTCGACATATGAGTTTGTTTCATGTCTTTGCCGCAGTAAACCAAGTCCGCAACTGACATTCAGTGGTTGTCCTACATTCAGAATCTTGTCTAGTTCTTTTGTTCCCGTGGTGTTGAGCATTCGAATTCTCTTATGATTCTCAGTGAGATTGAACTCCAAATTTTGGGTTTTTTCTTCCTCCAAGTTTAAAAATTCTGTCAAGCGGTTGATTTTTGACTCCAATTCATTGATTCTCTTTTCCTTCATGGTCCCATGACACTGTGAACCCTCACCATTCAAGGAAATAGTGATCGGAGTTACAGTTGATTTTTCCATCTCAAGTATGTTGACTTGAGTAGCTTCAAATTATCATTAAGTGACCCAATGTTCATACAGTTTCCGATACTCATATTTTGGATCAATCTCTTCATCATCATCTGATTCCGATTCTGATTCTGATTCTTCCAATGACTTAGCGACTTCTTCCTCACAAATCAATGCTACCAAGTTCACCATTTTTTCATCATCGTCTTCATCTTCAGATTCATTATCACTAAAGCTCAACAGTGATCTTCCTCCCTTTCTAAGCAGATTAGATACTCAGTTTTGACATGACCATAACCTTTACATTCGGTACACTTGAGCTCCTTGCATTTAGCAAGTGGACATTCAGATATGATATGTCTATATCCCTCACATTCATGACATTGCACATCCCTTTTCCTAGTAGAATGGCTTCCATCGCCCCTTGTGTTTTTAAAACCAGATCGTTCTTTGTCACGTCGCCAGTCTTGATTTGACTTAGTTGGCTGTTGGTACCCTTGACCTCTTCCATGTCCCTTTTTCAATTCTTCTCAAGGCCTTCTTGAAGTTTCGAGCCAACAACACCATACCATCTTCCAGTTTCTGACTCAAAGTATCATGCAATACTTGCATCTTATCCGTATCTTTCTCAACAACAAAAGTTATTCCTTTTCCCTTCTTGGCTTGTTCTTCACTTGACTCCATCTCTTCTGCTTTGAGTATTTTCACTAGCTGCGAGAATTTCATGTCGTCAGTATTCATGCGACTTTCAACTGTGGTTTGTAATTTGCAAACTTTTATGGAAGACAACGAATCATCTTTTTAACCAGCTTTTTGTCTTTGTACGCCTTGCCCAAGACATTGGCCTCATGGGCAATTGCACTCAGCTTGGAGCTAAAAACAGTTATTGACTCATCTTCAGACATCCTGAGATTCTCGAATTGAGCAGCTAGATGATCAAGTCTGGTTTCTTTTAACAGTTGAGGCCCTCGTAATAGTCTACCAAGTATCCCATGCATCCTTTGCAGATAAACACCCTTGAACAAGTTTAAATTGTTCAGGATCAATTGCATTGAAGATTTCAGAGATGGCTTTTGAATTATACTTAGATCCCAGCTTATCATTGTCAGTCCACATCTCCTTAGTTTTGGAGTCAACTCGCCATCCTCACTTTTGACTGTTGGCTTTGTCCACCCTGTCTCTACAAAAGTCCATACGTCTTCTTCAACACCTTTTAGTCTCTGTTTCATTCTCACTTTCCAATGTCCGAAGTTATTCTCATCAAGCATGAGAGTTCTCTGTACAGAGAGAAGTTCTTTTGATGAATCCATGCTCAGCTCAGGATCTCTACCTGTTATAGATCAACAGATCTAGATAGGTTCCCGCTCTGATACGAAATGAAGAACCTCAAGCACAAACGTATTATCACAAGATCTTCAAACGAAAACTTTATTAGAAGTTCTTTAAACAAATTACACTTAATTCGTTTAATCAGATTTACTTGACTTCACAACCAGTGAATCATCACTGACCAACTCCTAAACACTTCAACGTACAGATTGAAATACAACCTCTCTTGCACGATAATCTTGTGTTCTATCTCTCAAAACCGTGTATAACAAGATTAAGACACACCTATTATATACTAGGTCATCCTTAACTTGTTAGAGGATCACTACAAATCACTCATTCTATTTCCTAAAATCCTTCAATTTGATGCTTATCTTTGTAGGAGCTTATCCTTCATAAATCTACTTCATCTCACGATTATTAAATGACTATTAACCACTTCAACAGCACATTCCAAGCCTCAACAACATTAGCTAATTGCATGAATGGATCAGACACGAGAGGCTACTTCGTGTGGTCATTTATGGACCTGTATGAGTTACCGAGTGAATACGAGTATAGTTTGGATTCTACTCCGTGAATTTCAGTGATCCTCATCGCAATAGATCTCCAAACTCTCTGCACATTGGTACTCTGCCTTTCTCAAGGGCAACACCACCCAAGGCATCATGCAATTGCAGAGCAACTTGTCTTCTTCAGCCACTTCCTCGTAGTTTTGCATTTATCAACTCATTTACCGTCTAGTTTTTGACTGAATAAAGATAAGTAGCGAGTATACGGTTTAGTTTGCGTGATTTTTGACTATAACTGAATAAACTCTGCTGTTTCATTGCACATAAACGACCCCACAAACAGAGGGAAAGGTAAGAAACAGGAAAGAGTCGGAAAAGAGGATACAATACTAACACAAAACACAACACACAAAGGGTACAATATTCATTTTATTTGAGACAAGAAGGAGAGATGAAACAAAACCACAGACATAGCCCTGTTACTGCTTCGTGAGGTCAACGACCTTAGCCCAAGCAGGCCTGGCAGTGATCTTCTTGATCCACTCGCTAACCTTAGGGCGAGAGTCAAAGAGAGTCTTGGAGTCGCTACCCATCAAGTAGTGGATGACAGGGAGGTGGTGGAGATCAGCCAAAGTGAAGCAATCACAAAGCGAGGAACTCAGATTGGAGAGCCTTGGCCTCGTAGATATCCAAGACCTTGACGAGCTTACCTTCGAGGTCTTCGACAGCCAGCTGGGTCAGGTGGTCATGCCAAACATGCCTTTGAAGATGCGCTCGAAGGCGAGCTTAGAGGCGAATAGGATCGAACTGTTGACCTTCAACTTGAAGCCAGACCTTGATGAGTGCCTTGACTTTGTTGCAGCCTGGGCAGAGAAGCTTCTCACCTTCTCACTGTATTCATCCGCTATGTACTCTGAAATGGCGCGAGACTCTGCCCCCAAAAAAAAAAAAAAAGTCAGCAATCATTGATTGATCAAAAACAAAAAAATAAGACTCACCGAATAGAGCTAAGTCACCGTCTTGGAGAGCAGGGATTTGACCGAAGGGCTAAAAAGAAAAAAAGGAAAGAGGATGTCAGATCTGATGATGATGATAACAATAACAAAAGCTATGAGGACTTACGTTGAGGGAAAGGAAAGGGTCCTGCTTGTGAGCACCGGCTCTCATGTCGACAGGGATCAACTCGAAGTCGAGGTCTTTCTCGTAAAGAGCAGCGAGAACGCGCATGGTGGCGGTTTGACATGGGGATTCCGTGAACTTTGATGCTGGCCATGGTGATCGTTGGAGGAGAAGGAAAAGATTTGGATGTGAATTTAAAGTTGGAATGAGAATGGGATGGAGAGAAGAGAAGGGATGAATGGTGGAGATTTATAGGAAGGAGTCTTCCTTGAAGAATAGTTCTCATCATTTTTTATTTCGAGAAACTTCCCTACTCACCACTACCACCACGTCTTCCACTCCTACTTTCTCTCTGTTTCTCTATTCTCTTTCCAATCATTTTTCATTATCAATATTCTATACCGCATTATCGCCAAGTGTCGGATATCTCTATCTCCCATTTATTTACTAAGCCCGATTGTTTACATTGTTTTTAGATCTTAAAATTTTAGTTTTTCGCATTTGATTTTTCTTTTAGTTATTGGATTTTTGTTTAGAAATTTTAGTTTCTGGTTTTGCAGTAGATTTTATTTTATTTTTGAAAAGAACGGTGATTCTAAATTTTGCATTTTGCATTTTGATTTTTTGTTTTGGATTTCTCAATATATATATATATATATATATATATATATATATTATTTAATTGTGCAATTATTATTTTATGGGAAATTCAATCCAAAATATCTATATAGAGAACTTTTACGTTAGGTTTCCCATAAATTTATGAACCCGAAAATTAAATATTAATACAAATATATACATGCACATATATGCATTTTGAGAACTCCGGAGCTAGAAACTCCCATTAAGTTGCTTACATAGGTTTTACATCTTAAAATTTTAGTTTTTAGCATTTGATTTTTAGTTATTGGATTTTTTTTTGAAATTTTAGTTTCTGGTTTTGCATTTGATTTTATTTTTATTTTTGAAAAATAGTGATTCTTAATTTTTCCTTTTGATTTTATATATACTTTTTTATAATTCAAAATTTTAATACTTTCTCTAAAACTTCATTAATGATTTTTCTTCAGTCACTTAAAATAATAAATTAAAAATTAATTTCTTTTTTAAAAAATAATATTATTATCTATCATAATTTTAATAAATAATACCAATATATTATTAACAAAACATGTAAACTTACATAAAATTATATTTAAAAATATTTAATTTTAATAAAAATGTTATTAATATAATTATATTCATATTATACATGTTAATCAAATGGTTCTTACTAAACCTTATTTTTTTATAGTAATTATTAAATTTATTTATTTTCCCTATATTAACGCATAAGTATAGTAAAAGAATTTAAACAGAAAATTTGAAAAACAATCCTAAGTTTTGGAAAACATGAAAATTTTGCTGTTGGTGTTTGCTCTAAAAAGAAAGTTATCAAAAAAAAAAATTATCTGCCCTTTTAAAAAATATATTCCTTATAATTTTTTATGAGATGAAAATATATTTTTGAAAAATAAATAAATCACAAACTAATTAAAAAGCTTCAAATAAAATTTTGTTTTTTTTCCTCCTTCCACAAGATGAAATCTCTGTTTAATATCAATATTTTAACTTTTGTTTTTCAATTTTATCCTTAAACACAGAACAAATGATTCTTAACCTATAAAATTTAAATTATAAACTTGTTAAAAAAAGACAAATCACATGATTATCATAGTTACATGAAAAAGTTTATGTTTAATATTCCTTCTGTTTTACAAAAATTATTTTGACACTTTTTATCATATAAAGAATGTCATTTTAAAATTTTAATAAAAAAATTATATTTTTAATATTAATATTATTTATTTTAAATACTACTGATTAGATAAATCTAATTAGTATAAATATATTTGAATAATTTTTGAATTGTGTAAGGTATTATCTCTATTTTATTATAAGTGGTGTTTAAAAAATTGTTACACAGAAAATGATATTTTCAATCTTTTATATAATATTTAATGTCATTTGAAATTTTTGACTAACTACAAAATATTGTATCTTTTTTATTGGTTAAACTAATTTTTAATGGTACTTCTGTGTAACCAAAAGAATTATATCAATTTCGTGTTTCTTTAGTTATTATACAAAACCTTAAACACTACTTATGATAAAACTGAAAATATATTAAAGTGACATTATTCTTTATGAAAAGGAATAGTATATTACATTCATTTATGTGGTACGAATCTTAATTGTAGTATTAAATAACACAAAAATGAGAAGGACTGCCGACGAGCCAGCCTTTTTGTTTATTTTTATACTGCTTGTTGACATAAAATAAACTCGCATGCATGTGATCATTGCTAACGTCTAGAATAAGATTCTATCTGGAATTCTCGTATTTTACTGGAAAACGTTTCTAAAACCATCACCAACCTAATTTTATTCTATATATCTCTATTATTAAGTGTTATTTTTGGCTTCTCTCTCTTGTCTTTCTAAAATCCTTAGAGAGAAAGCAAAGTTTGATATATATTGTTTTTATATGATTTCATCAGATAACTCTTCCGACTAGTTTCGGATCTACTTTCTATTTGCAGATAGTAAATTTCAGTGTACTCTGAATCCGTTCTTCTATCAACGTAGTATCTTATATATTTTGCATGTTCTTCATCTACAAACCGGGGACTATGAAAGCTTTAATTTGTTGGGATTTGCTAGATTTAGTGCTATTTAGAAAGTAAATCTTCAGTTACCAATATATATTTGGGATGAAAGTGTTGGATTAAGCTTGAAGATAACTTAAGCTACAAGCTATCCTTATCCTATCGGTTTACTAAAGAGATTAGAAAATATTTAAATATGTTAAGACTATTAGTTTTAGGAGTTATATATTCCTATATAAGGAGATGTCAATGTGTAGCATAACTTGTGAGTGTTATGAGTGACTAAGCGCTTAAGGTTTGGAGTGATTTTCTTTAAGGATTAATAAGAGAGTTATACTTATTTGAGAATTTGCAACTGATATTGTGAAACTACATTTCTATATTTGGTATCAGAGTTTGTGAGATCATACCGGCAGTGAGAAAATAAAGGAAGGAGGATGACCTTTATCAATTCAATGTCTCATGCTTAACTCAACCACTTATATCGTATGGGCATGAGAATGAAGATCATGTTTAAAGTACACAAGTTTTAGGAGACAATCGAGACATAAAAAACGAATGTCAAGAAGAATGACATGGCGTTGGTCTTGCTATTCCAATCGATACCCGAGACTCTCATATTACAAGTAAAATTAGATTCAGCCAAAAAAATTATGGAAGAAATTAAAACAAGACATGTTAGAGCATATGACTAAAATAAGCTAGACTTCAGACCTTGAATGAGTTTGATCGTTTAAAGATGAATGATACAAAGACGATTTCAGGGGAAAGTTATCAAAAATTTGCATCAAAATTTGCTGCTCTGGGAGTAAACATCAAAGAAGCAAAAATTGTGAAGAAGCTTCTCAAGATTCTCCCTCGGAAAAAGTATTCCACATCTTGGCTTCGCTTGAAAAAGTTTTTGACCTTAATACAACAAGTTTTGAAGACATCAGAGGTTGTCTAAAAGAATACGAGGAACGAATATTTGATCAAAAGAAGAAGAAGAAGAAGAAGAAGAAGACCAGGGAAAGTTGACGTACGCCAATACGGAGGGACAATTTAGTCAAACAGCTCGTCTCCTGCATCGACAAACAAACCGGTTCCCACAAGAACAAGCAAATTGAGACTACTTTGGTGATACATATAAAGGCAGAGGCCGTGGTGAATGCTACTATCATAGAGGGAGAGGTCGTGGCAGCTACAATGGAGGAAGAGATGCGTCAAGAATAACTTGTTTTCAATGTGATAAAATCGGCCACTTCGAAGGAAATGTTCTGGCCACCTTCATCCCCGTTAGATGTTTATTCCTCTCCTTCTTTTTCATATTCACAATTAAAGATTCCATACATATAATAAATAAATACGGAGAAAGTGGATCACCATGTCTCAGCCCTCTTTGTGTCACAATGTGTCCTCTGGGTTGACCATTTAACAAAACTCGGTATTGTACCAAAGATATACACTCCATCATAATTGAATCTAGTTGGCATCAAAGACCATCTTGGTAAGTAAAGCCTGGATATATGACCACTCCACCCTATCATACGCTTTACTCATGTTTGTTTTAATTGTCATATACTTATTTCAGCACGCTTTATTAGCTCTTAACCCATGGAACATTTCATGTGCTATAAGGATATTATCCGAAAATCAGTTTGCCTGCCACAAAATCTGATTGTGTTTCCGAGATAAGATGAGGTAAACAAGTCTTCAATCTCTGATATAGCAGTTTGAGATGATTTTGTACCCTACATTACAAAGACTTATCACTCGAAGTTCCGTCATTTTTGTGGGCCTCTCCGTCTTGGGAATTAGGTATATATTTGTTATATTTAACCAAGCATTCATCTTTCCTGAGATCAAAAAACTATTGACCAGATCCAGTACATCCTTCTTAATAATAGACCACAAATATTGGAAAAAAGAGTGCAACCATTACATCTGGTCGATGAGCTTTCTCTTGATGCATCATGAAAACCGCTTTTTTTACCTCATCCTCGTCGCAATCCTAAACAGCCTCTGGTTCATTTGGATAGTAATGGTTGGTGTAATTTTGGTCAGAAAGCTGTCAAATTCTGATGGGGATGTGGTTCAAAAGAGATCATCAAAATAATCCACTGCTACTTTTCCACCCCTTTTTCCTCTGATATCCATTCTCCCTCTTATTATGTAAACCCACTATCATGTTACGTGTGTCATTTTTTTGTAAGAGCATGGAGAATTTAGTATTAAGGTCCCGTGATATATGCCACATATTCTGACTCTTTTGTTGCCAGTAGTCCTGCTCATCCTTATATGCGCTTGTAGGTTCATGGAAGCTTCTATAATGTCCTCTTGAGATTTCTTGTCATCTATTTGACCTTCCTCCAGTACTCTTTGAAGTTCACTGATCTTCTCCTTCCCATATGGTGGATTATTCTTACGCCATCTAGCAATTTCATGTCTACAATTTCTAACTTTTTTTACAAAATCTCCTGCAATATAAGACTCTTTATATATTCATCCCTTGTAGATAGATTCCAATGATCCTTCATGACCAATCCATCTTTTTATCAAACCAGAATTGCCAATGTCGTCTAGGAACCTTATCATCAAGATGAGCTATTATTGGCATGTTGTCTGACCCTATCATGCCTAGATATTTTGTAAACAAGCAAGGAAAAAATGCATGACAGTCTTCATTTGCTAATGCTCGATCAAGTCGGCATCAAACCATCTCTTTCCCTCTCCTACCTTGCCACAACCTTTTATTTCCCCGGGATGGAACTCCAATATACCAAAATTCCTAATCATATTATTGAAAGGGAAAAAAATATCTCGCATTCCAGTAATCTCATTCAAACCACCAACAATAAACCACAGTTTCGATCGAGCAAGACTATATCTTGTTAAGCCATTCCAAACTTGCTCTCTCAGTTTTGGCACCGAATCTTCGTATACAAAAGTTATGAAGATTGTTTTACCCAATGCTACCGCTTTCCACATCTATCATCTGGTTGCTAGAATATAAAAATTTAACCTGAAAGTCATTATTGTATTAAAGAGCTAACCCTCCACTATTTCCATTTGGATCCAGTGTAACCAGATTATCAAAACCAAAATGTAATTGAAACCCTTGCACAAGGAAAAATCTTAATTTGTTTCCGACAAGAACATAAAGTTTTGGTTTATGTGTATATAAAGTTTAATAGTAATACCATTTGTTCTTTTTGATAATTATAGAAATTTTATTTAGTTTATTTTTGATAATTATAAAAAATTGAAATTGATTTTAAAAAAATTATACAAATTGATTCAATATATCTTTAGCAAAATAAATAAATGAAAATGTATCTAAAATTATAATTTTAAATATATACATATATTTTCTTAAATATAATTATAATAAATAAATATATTTTTTTATCTTAATTTTATGTTTAACTAAATTAACATTTATATTGAAATATTGCTATCAAAATAATAAAATCTAAATTGTTAAAATAATTTTATATTTAGATTTAAATTTTTTACTGATGTACATTGTATAGGAAATCACCTAATAAATTAATATACGTGCAGTTGATGACTGGTTTTAAAAAAATGATTTATGATTGTTTTTATTATATCAGTTAATGAAATGTCTCTATCACTTTATTTGGGGAACCAGTTAAATGTAATATACACGAATTAATTAAAAATTTAAGGACTGATAATGGACTATACTAAAGGAGTAGTTTTAGTGTTAGTGGGCAATAGTAATAATATTATTAAAAATAATTATTTTAATATGTATTTCAGTTTTAGTAGTATCCCCTATATATTAATCCTTGAGCATTAGAACTTTTAAGTGTAGTCACGTGTCATCACCAGGATGATTCTCAAAATCCTTAGAAAAAAGTTGGTCCATCTAATTATAGACTATATTTTTATTAAATTAACATTCATATTGATTGGTAGTGCATAAAAGGATATTTAACATTTTTTCCTTAAATAAAAGCTACGGAATTACCTAATATGATTAACATATATGTGACAATTAATGTTTTGAATAATAAAGATTTGATAATATATTTTGTATTCTTCATCATTTTTTAATTTATATTATTAACAAATTAAACAATCACATTAACCATTTAATAAAAAGTATAATTTTTTTTCTTACTTGTTATATTATGAATTTTTAAAACAACTATAAATTACTAAAACAATAAAAGCATTACAATCAAAATTTGTGAACAATGTTTTTATTTTATTTTGTTAAAAAGATACAAACGATCATAATATCATATGAATATTAACTATCATTTAATATATATACTTTAATATTGTTTAAATTAAACTATATACATATATTTTGTTATAAAAGATACAAATGATCATAATATCATATGAATATTAAGTATCATTTAATATAAATTCAGATTAAATATATATATACTTTAATATTGTTTAAATTAAACTATATATCATGTAAAATACATATATGTTAATTATATATTAAGATAATCATTACAACATATTTTGGTACACACATGTCATTATAACATATTAATATACGAGCTATATATATTAATTCTGAAATATTAAAATCCTTAAAAGCAATATTGAAAAATCTTATGTTATCACTACAATGAGAAATCTTATATATATATTAATCATGGAGCTATATATACGAGCTTTTTTTGTAGTCACATATTATCAATACAATTATTTTTAAAATCTTAAAAAAAATAAGTTAGTCCATCTAAATATATATTATATTTTTTATTAAACTAATTATCAGATTAGTTATTCGTGTATAAAATAATAATTTCTATTCTTTCCTTAAATAAAAACTACGAAATTACCTAATATGATTAACAAATATGTGACAATTAATGATTTTGAATAATAAATATTTGATAACAATATATGTATCTTGCATCATTTTTGTTCAATTTTATATTCTTGAAAGACATTTAAAAATCACATAAGCATATAATAAAAAAATCTAGATTTTTCTAATTTGCTATATCTTGAATTTTTTTTAATATAAATTACTAAGGCTGTTAAAAATCTACGATGAAATTGTTTTGATTAATTGTTTAACTTTTTATTATAACAAGATATAATAATCATAAAATCATGTAAATATGAAGTCTCATTTAATATATATACATTTATTTCAATATCGTTAAATTTAAATAAATATATATATATAAAAATACATAAACATGTTAATAAAAATAATATTCATATCAATAAAAATAATAATTTTGTCACAACAAATATAAAAATGTTAATAAAATCATATGAGTATCAAGCCTCAATAAATAAATATTTATATTAAATATATTATATATCTATATCAATATCATTTGATTTTAATTATATACTATATAACATAAATACATGGTTTATTTTTTTTATCAACAAAAAATTTTTGTAAATAAAAAGAAAGATTGTTTTTATTTATGTTCTTACTCGAATTTAATTGTATACGTAATAGCTATTCGCTCATCAATTATTCAATATATTTATTATTGCATAATATGTAAATTAATACAAAATAAATAATATTATCTATAAATATTTTTATACATAATTAATCTTCATTTAGCGTAAGCATGGATCTCAAATGTTACTTGATCATAATCATTTCAAAAATATGATTCTTCATATTGAAGTGAGATGGTGAATTATAACATTTGAATGATATCATAGAAGCACAATGTAAATTAAATAATTTTTTAAAAAAATATCAACAAACATCATCCTACTCATCAACATTATATTGACGATCCATAACTATACCTTTGGAGACATATGACATCATGATTGAACAATAAAGATTAATATTCAACGATAATTAATATATTAATTTCACCCCGCGCATGTGCGCGGGTAATCATCTAGTAGATTATTACTTTCTAACTATATATTATTCCTTCGCGTGTGTAGGATTTGGTGACTGACATTTGAATAGAGAAGCTTTAATTCTTAATAATCAAACTACTTATGTTTTCTTCGTTTCAGCTACAGAGACATGTCAAGGTTCCGTTCATTACTACAACAAAAAGTTTCATTTGTAAAAATATTATAATTTGATTCCTCTGTATAAAATCAATTCATTGAATAACATTAATCAATAATAATAATATTTTTGAATTATGTAATTATGTAAAATCTGTATGTCAGCATATAAAATTTTGGGCATATGAATTTACGGATGTAGGTGGTTACAATTTCAAATGTTTAGTCGATTCGTACGATTGTACACATTTAAAATTAATTCATTTAACATATGACTAACAGATGCAACAAAGACTTAAAAATACATTATATATTTATAAAAATATTAAATTTATATTATTATATTTGAATATAAACTTATAATTTTATATATAAACTATTATAAAATGAAAAACTAATATAAAATCATATTATTATATTTAATAATTATTTTTTATTTAAATAATTAATAATATTACTATGAGAATTTTAAATTTTTACTTAGATGAAGGTTATACTTTTAATTAAAAGGATTTTTTGTGAAGGCTGTGTTTTGCAAAAGTGACTCAAAATTTCAACTCAAATTCAAAACTAATCCACCATTTTTTTGAAACTTTTATTTGCCTTATTCACCCTAAATTTCCGAGTTATTCACAAAAATGTCATTGCTTTTTTTTTTAAATAAGTCTTTTACTCTATCATCTTTATCTTCACCAAATATTTACAATATTGCCATTGCCATCAATCACCCAACTACCATGAACAACCAATTTGAAGGTCTTAATGACAAAAAAAAACGAATTTTCTCTTACTATCTCATTTGTAGTGCATTCAAATCACATGTCTTTCACGTTCCTTAAAAAATCATTCAAAAAACCCAAGATTTTTATTCCAAACTTTGTAATGTTCATAGAGTAACGAATTGGTAGCTTGAGTATTGAAGTTCTGTGTGCTTGGAGAAGCCTAAGCAAGTCATCTGACGGTCCAAGGTATAAAATCGATATTGTTTTTCAGATTTGTTCGCGAAGAAGACTTCTAGAGAAGTCTTCTGGTCAATGCATAGGTTAGTTTTGCAATTGACCTTTTGCGTGTTTTGACTAGAAGACTTCTCCAGCAGTCTTCTAACTTTCCTTTGATTACAAAAAAAAAACAAGCAAAACCGAGAAGACTTCCCTAGCAGTCTTCTCGGATAAACAGGTTGGTTTTGCAATTGACCGAAATTTGTCAGAAATTTGACTTCTGTAGAAGACTTCTCTAACATGAAGACTTTTAGAGAAGTCTTTTTTTTATAACATGAAGTCTTCTCAGCGTCGCCAGAAGTCTACCTGGGTTACTTTTGCAATTGAGAATTAATAGAAAAACATTAAATATTAATGAGAAGACTTCTCGAGAAGTCTTCCAGCGGAAGACTTCTCTAGACGTCTTCTCAAGTTTTATTCCGGGTTTCTGGTCAAACATTAGGTAATGAGAGAAGACTTCTTAAGAGGTCTTCCGTCGGAAGACTTCTAGAGAAATCTTCTCAATAATATTTAATGTTTTGCTATTAATTCTCAGTTGCAAAAGTAACCCATGCAGACTTCTGGTGACGCTGAGAAGATTTCATGTTATAAAAAAGAAGACTTCCCTAGAAGTCTTCCGCCGGAAGACTTCTAGAGAAGTCTTCTACAGAAGTCAAATTTCTGACAACGATCGGTCAATTGCAAAACCAACATGTTTATCCGAGAAGACTTCTAGGGAAGTCTTCTCTGGGAATTTCGAGAATTTTTCAAAATCAAAAGTAAGCCAATATTTACAAAGGAAGACTTCTCAATATGTCTTCTACAGAGTAGACTTCTAGAGAAGTCTTCCTTCGTAAATTTACAATTGCAAAAGTGACCTAAACGGAAGACTTCTTTAGAAGTCTTCTCTGGGGATGACTTCTTTAGAAGTTTTCTTCAGGGTAGACTTCTTAAGAAGTCTTCTACGTCAATCTTTATTAAACTTCAATTTTCTCAAAACTCAAAACGAATTTTTGATATTTTCTTGTTAATTAACGTGTATTGGGGCTCCTGAGTTAAATTCATAACTAAAATGATGATAATTATGAGCTTACAAAGTTTTTATGTTTATTAATGTTCTTAGCTAAACGTAGAAGACTTCTTAAGAAGTCTTTTGTGAGAAGACTTACGGAAGACTTCTTAAGAAGTCTTCTCAGTTTTTTTTTTAATATGATGTTGTGTGTTTGCTAATGTGTTTTAATTTGATTTTTCAGATGATGCTTCAGTTACCTGTTGTTTACGGAGAATCGTTGATGAAAGGTAATTCTTGGGATTTTGTGGTTAATAATGTCAAAGGAGCGAGAAAGTTCTTTTTGAGTGATGGTTCTACATATGATGAACTTGTTGAAATGGTTGTAGAAGATTTTAACCTGGATAAGAACGCTGAGGTTGTGGATTTAACTTACTTGTTACCAGACGCAGTAATGCAACAAATAGCTCCTGATACTCCTCCTATTCATGTTACAAGTGATAGACAAGTTCAGAACTTGATCAAGATAAGTAAAACACATGTTGTACGTCTTTGTGTATCAAGCTGAGGCAGGATGAGGAATGTCAATGATGCCAACGCTGAAGGAAACCTAGCTGTTGAAGGAGAAGAAGAAAATGGAGGGGAAGAAGAAAATGAAGTGGAAGATGATGATAATTTGCCTCAAAATATAAATGATGAGGAGGAGAAGTATGTTGCTGAAGTGGATGATGAGTTTGGAGATTACAGTGAGTATGGAAGAGTTAAGGATGAGGAAGAGGAAGAGGAAGAGGAAGAAGATATATGTTTTGAGAATTTCAAAGAGAAATATGCTAATGAAGGTGAAAACTCGAATGGGATAGTTGACACCAATATCTTTGTCAGCCAGAGTTTTATCACTAAAGCGACATTGGTTTCAGAGTTGCGGTTGACAACGGTGAAGCATAAATTCTCCTTCAAAATATACAATACCACTAAAACTCTACTTGTAACAAAATGTCATGTTCCTGGGTGCAAATGAAAGCTTAGAGCGAGTGTGAAATATGGAACAAACACGTTTTGGGTAACAAAGTATGTGAAGAATCATACATGTTCTGTGTCTGATCGACGGGCTCACCGAAAACATTTTACTGCAAAGTATGTTGGTCAGCTTTTCATATATCGCGTTGGAATCATTGATGGGTTAAATCCGAAGCATATCCAAGATGCAATGAGGAACATGTTTGGCATGACTCTAGATTACACCACTTCATACAGAGCATTGATACATGCTCAAAAATTGGTAAGAGATCAGCAGAAGAAAGGTATGAGAGGCTACCTTCATATTTGGAACAAATCACGTTAGCAAATCGGGTTCTAAGACTAGTATAGAACTTGATGCTGAGAATAGATTTAAGTATCTATTTATATCATTTGGAGCTTCTATTGCTGGTTTTCAGTATCAAAGAAGGTCATCGTGGTGGATGGGACTCACCTAAGTGGGAAGTATGAAGGTGTTTATGTTAGTTGCAGCTGCACAAGATGATAATTTTCAGATATTTCCATTGGCTTTTGGAATCGTAGATATAGAAGATGATGATGCTTGGGAATGGTTTTTCACACAACTGAGGAGTTGTGTATCTGATCATCATGCTTTGATGATAGTCTCCGACCGGCATAGAGCCATTAAAAGCGCGTGTGAAAAGGTGTTCCCTTGGGTAACCTGAGGAATATGTTATTATCACCTACAACAGAACATTGTCCAAATGTATAAAGGAAAGCATCTATTGTACTTGGTTAAAGGCGCTGCTTATGCTCACACTCTTCAACTTTAACCACTACATGGAGGAGATCTGGAATGCTAACCCGGCAATGGCAACATATTTGGAGGAAGCGGACGTGAGACTATGGTCAAGGGTTCATTGTCATGGAGAAAGGTACAATATAAAACGAGCAACATAGCTGAATCTATTAACTCCGCTCTCAAGAGAGAAAGAGGATTTCCCATAGTGTTTTTTTGGAGTTTATAAGGGAAAAGTTGGGAAGATGGTATTGGAAAAAGCGAGAAGATGCTCCGAATCTCACAACTGACATAGTCGGAGAGTTGAATACTTATTGGCGATTCGTGAGGAGTAGCGGATAAGATGACTGTCCAACCAATTGATAGAAGTCGATTCTTTGTGTCAGGTGGCAAACGTGACTGTGTTGTCGATTTGGAACATAGTAAGTGTGAATGTGGTGTCTATGGAATCGAGAAAATACCTTGCTTGCATGCTATAGCAGCTGGAACCTTTGCTAATCGGCATATTGCAACACTTGTGTGCCCCCTATACTCGAAGGAATATTTGTATACAGGATACTCACAGAATATATATCCTTGTGGTGGAGAAGTTGAGTCTCGAACTTGTTTTCCTCCAGATGTAAAGCGTGGTCCAGGGCGACAAAAGAAATCAAGATGGCAATCTTGGTTGGAGCTATCTAGGATGAGAGGACACAAACCGCGGAAGCTACACAAGGATTATAGCTGCTCAAACTGCAGACAACCTGGTCATACACGTCCAAATTGTTCAAATAGTGAGAACTAATCTTCTGTAAGTCTTCTTGAAATCGTCTGTAAGTCGTCTTTAAGTCTTCGGTAAGTCGTCTGGATGTCTTCCGGAGATTACAAAAGATTAGAATTAGAATTATGTACAAATATTAGTTCAATCATACATATCCAAGCCCTCAATATCGGTTTCTCCATTGTTGCAAGGGGTCTCATTAAATAGGTCAGTAGCCATCTTCTTCCTAATGCTCTTAACGTTCTTATCAGATAAGGCAGGAGAAAATGATTTCATTCCAAGAGCATGACACTCAATGTATTTCAAGGTGAACACACCACAATCACCAGCACGACATTGAGGTACTCCGGCAGACACTCTCGCATATGTGAATGGCTCTAGTGTGTATTTCACACGCTCTTCGACGGAGGCAGCACATTCCACAAGCATATAAGGTAGCATCTTGGCAAAATGCTCCATTAAATCGGCGAGTTGAGCAGGTCTAATATGGTTTATAATGTTGTCCCAGATGGTGATGTGCATGTTTGGAATGGACACCTAAATAGCAATCCAGTGATCATTCTTAAAGTTCACTGGGGCATAAATGTCATCCACATTCGATCCCCAAACCTTCTTTGTTGGTAAAATTTGGGTAGTATACCAGCATAAAAATCCCAACTCCCTGCAGGGAGCATCTTTCCTAACCCGTTTGCATCGGGCTCTGATCTCTTAAACTTTGGGTACTTGAACGTCCACATTCTGCTAAACACGTGATCAAAAATGCAAAGCCTCTCGCTCCTAAAGTGCTCTGGATGCCTCTGAAACCGCTGCCTCAGTAAATTGATATAACCATCCATATGCTGCATTGAAAACATAACAAGGCATAAGACTTCAAGAAGACATAACAAGTCAAAAGACTTCCCCCGGAAAACTTCCGGAAGACTTACAAAAGACTTCCGGAAGACTTACAGAAGACTTCCGGAAGACGTCTTCCGGAAGACTTACAGAAGACTTTCGGAAGACTTCCAGAAGACTTCCAGAAGACTTCCACAAGTAAACCTTAAAAATCTTACCGAGTCGTGGAGCCATTTAGGGGTGTTCGGATGGTGGAATACCACAGACTTGGCCCCGAAGGTCTTTTATCAAAAGCTATTCTATGAGTCCTGAAAACAGCAAAACTAGATCAACAAACAACAACAACCAACTTAATGTTCTGTGGGAGATTAGTACTTACGGATCTTTTTTCAAAAATTCAATAAGCAACTTATTCTTATTCTTGTCAAGGGGAGCAAACGGATCATAGCCAAGACCAGCCTTCTTGTTCGGCACGATCACTTTGGCTGTGATGTTGCCCTGATAAGGAGACTGCTGTGATGCAGCAAGCTTTCTCTCTCGTTCACTCTTTCCCTGAGGAATGCCATGGTAGCATCTTTCTTTATCCGGCGTCTCTCCTCCGCCCTATCCAAGTCTGATTTAGTTGGCTCAGTTTTGTCCATAATGACAACACTTGGATCTTCCACCTCCGGGACCCGAGGTGCATTGATGCTACTCATTTGTTTTTGGTCAGTGTCTTTGTTGACACTTCTTGATTTCTTCCTATTCACACTCTCACTCTGCAAATTCGAGTTCAAGCAAAAGGTTCCAATCAACAAATGAAACAAATGTACCAATCAACAAATGAAACAAATGTACCATCCAATCAACAAATGAAACAAATGTACCAATCAACAAATGAAACAAATTCAAGTTCACTTCTTATTCTTAATATTCCTCTTCTTTTTGATTTTGGGAGAGGTTTCAGTACTAACCCCTAGTTCGTGCGCAGTATTATCCGGTTCTGAAACTTTGAGTTGAAGTTCATTGTGGTTGATTCCCACCTTCTTCTCCACAGCTTCAATCTTATCGGCAAGAAGCTTGATCTCCTTTAGGCACTGCCCAAACCCATCAGTCATAACTTTGTCAAGTTCTTGAAACTTTGTTCAAGATATTCTTTCTTAAGCCCACTCCACAAAACAGAAGGAGCCTTAGTACGAGCTTCAGAAGGAGCAGGAGCCTCAGTACGATCCTCAGAAGGAGCCTCAGTACGAGCCTCAGTACGAAGTTTCTTCCAGGGTCTTCTTTCTTCCTTGAAAGGAAGCTCAATAGATTCCTCCTTGACAATGATGACCTTTGGATTGGTCCACGACTTAGTACCAATGTCTGGCCAGCACTATTTTCCCCACTTCATCTTACGTTCACCACCACAGATGAGATTCACGAGGTTCTCAACTGCCTCATCGGTGTTATCATTGTCCCACTGCGGGAACAATTCACCAAGCTCCTTCACCACTAGGTTAACCACACGAGTCTGCAGGAAGTAATGAATATCAATTTAGATACTGAGACAATAATCACTACCATATCAAGTTAGATACTGAGACATACCTGTGTGCAGATACCCTCTTTGATAAATTTTCGTCCTTTATGCCCCTTATAAGCCAGCAGAGGAGGACTAGGTTTGTTTTGTATGGGCTTTCCATACTCCGCAGCAAATTCTGGCAGAGCGAAGTAGATCCAGACTTGGAGTACTTGAATAAACCCATCAATGGTGTAAGATTTTGTCAAATCCTTAGCCTTCACAGAGTCCATAAGGATCTTAAAACGCCAATCTCCCCCATGGGTAGGTCTCAAACTCTTCAAGATTCATCACTAGCCTGGCAGGACTAGCCCGTGTAGCGGATGTGGACTTTCGTCCTTCAATGAATCCTGTGTAGATGGCTAGGTATCCCAGCCTCATGCGGTCATCCCGAGATCACTGTTCACATCTCCCACACGCTGCCACTATTTGCTGGGAGCTTGGACCAGAGTCGATATCAACACCCGTCAACTCCCAAAACCGATACAAATCCTCTGTTAGCCCTACATGAGGATTATCCACATGCTCAACATAGTCGCAGTTAAGAGCGGTGAGATGTTCGAACTCAATAATTGAAAACCTCACCGGCTCTGAACCAATGAGACTCCACAGCTCGTACTTCTTCTTGACATCGAGCTGAAAACAGAGCATATAGTGAACCAGCCTAGACGCCAACCAAAGTTCAACTCCCAGAACTTTATGAAGACTCCCAACCTAGAGTTCTTCAGCTTCTCCCATTCATCAGCATGGAGAGCATCCTTTACGGCATGAAGTAATCTGGGGTCATCAGTATGATATCCAATGCTCTTCATTGGAATCGGCTCTTCCCCTAGGGTGAACAACCTCTTCGGGAGTACTGGTAATTCCATTGTATAGCCTGCAAACAATGATAAAACAACATCTCAAACATAAAACAAACACACCAAGAGTTCTATACTAACATACAGACTGTGAAGACTTTAGATGACTTAGGAAGACTTTCGGAAGACTTACCGAAAACTTACCGAAAACTTACGGAAGACTTCATGGAAGTCATCCGGAAGACTTCATGGAAGTCATCCGGAAGACTTCATGGAAGACTTACGGAAGACTTCATGGAAGACTTCGGATGGCTTCCATGAAGTCTTCCGGATGACTTCCATGAAGTCTTCCGGATGACTACCATGAACACTTACGGATGACTTCCATGAAAACTTACGGGTGATTTCCATGAAGATTTACGGCAGACTTCCGGGAGACTACGGACAAATGGGTCAACTTGAGCTCGGGAAAGGAAAGAAATAGAGGAAGAAGTCAAGGGGAGAAACAAACGAACGGTTTCAGATCTGAAATAAAGAGGAACCGGTAGTCGGAAGAGATTCGTCGGAAATCGTCACAGTAATCGCCTTAGAAGAGGAGGCTAGGGTTTTCACCAACTTTTTTTTTCTGAAACACCGAAAAGTGGAAAAAAACAGTGAAAAAACTACTATTTATATGTACGGTAAATTATCAGGTTATGTTAAATATATTTTTGGTTTTTTTCCGACTAATTTCAAATTGAAGGTAAATTAAGTTTCGAGTTTGGTTTGGGAAGACTTCTTGAGAAGTCTTCTCGGGGTCTTCCGTGAAGTCTTCCTTGAAGACTTCTACTGGCATTATATTGTTGAAGACATCATGGGAAGTCTTCTGGAAGTCTTCTGAAACCCTAAATCAAGTAACTAACCAAAAAACACTTCCTTAAACATAAAATAAACTTATAAAGTGTTTAAAATCATCTTATTAGACGATCACTAACACATATTCGTCAAATTCAAAAAAAAAGTTAAGAAGATAGATTTCAAAATCTATGCCTAAAACTACCTACAATACTATCACAATATGTTACTAAACCCTAAACCAATGAATACCATGACTCATTCTAAATTAATTCATCGAGTTTGAAAACAATTCCAATTTAGTTGATATAAATTTACATTATCTACAAATGTTTGTGGTTACATGATTCTATTTTTCCTCTATATAAATATTTTTTATGAATTTTAGAAATTATTTTAGGATTTATTGTTTGAGAAGTCTTCTGGAGAATACGTATATGGAAGTCTTCTCAGAGAAGACTTTCGGAAGACTACTGGACGACTTCACGGAAGACGTCCAGAAGACTTCCGAAAGACTTCCCATTAGGCGGGAATTTGGAATTTTCCCTGAAATTCAAGAGGTAAAATTGTAGAGTCTTCCGTGAAGTCTTCCTTGAAGTCTTCTACTGCATTATATGTTAGAAGACATCCCGGGAAGTCTTCTGGAAGTCTTCTGAAATCCTAAATCAATTAGCTAACCAAAAAACACTTCCTTTAAACATAAAATAAACTTAGAAAGTGTTTAAAATCATCTTATTAGAGGATCATTAACACATATTCGTCAAATTAAAAAAAAAAGTTAAGAAGATAGATTTCAAAATCTACGCCTAAAACTACCTACAATACTATCACATATGTTACTAAACCCTAAACCAATGAATACCATGACTCATTCTACATTAATTCATCTAGGTTGAAAACAATTCAATTTTAGTTGATATAAATTTACATTATTTACAAATGTTTGTGGTTACATGATTTCTATTTTTCCTCTATATAAATATTTTTTTATGAATTTTATAAATTATTTTTAGGATTTATTGTTTGAGAAGACTTCTAGAGAAGTCTTTCGGAGAATACGTACATGAAAGTCTTCTCAGAGAAGACTTTCGGAAGATTACTGGACGACTCACGGAAGACGTACGAAGACTTCTTAAAGAAGACTTCTAGAGAAGTCTTTTGTAGGAGACTTACAGGAGAAGTCTTCTCGCAGAAGATTCTATTTACATTTTCTCACGCGAAAAAGTTATTTTGGTAAAATTGAATACAGTTTTTTGTTTGCTCACAAGGAGTTTATTGTATTTTCACTAGCCTTTTGGGTTACTTTTGCATTTGATTGAATTTGGGGTACACTTTTGCATTTGAATCAAGTTTTGAGTCATTTTTAGCAATTTCCCTATATATATATATATATATATTAGTTTCTGAAAAAACTTATGCATAATATTTTGGTTTAAACTTTAAAATATAAATATGGTACTAGTTAATAAATATAAAATACAAAATATATTTATATATTTGTAATTAAAATTATTTTAATTTTATTCTGAATTTTAGATGAAGTTTGTTTTGAAGAAAAATATATTTATTCGCACTGGTTGGTTTGCAACCGCAAACGCTCAAAAGTTAGAGTTTTGAAATGATATGAAGTACTTAAAATCATTTTTGTGTTTGAATTAAGATGCCAAAATGATATTATTTTCAGGTTAAATTTAAGGTAAGATTTAAAATATTTTTGAGTATTTGAAAATTTTCGCTTTAGATTTTGGTCGGTTTCTTTTGGATCCGAGTTGCTTCGGATACATAATTCAAATACTTATAATTTTTGAGTGCGTAGTATTTAGGACCCAAAAACGACATGAAATACCCGAAGTACTCGAAAACCAAAAACAATACCAAAACCTTAAACACTCGAGAATATTCAAATACGCAAGACTTGTAATTTTACCCAAATTTTCTCCGAGGAACCGAGATATACCAAAAGTTATATCCGAAGACCTGAAATGTATCATACGCTGTAGATCTACGTTTCCAAATTATCTTCCACAGAACTTAATTTGGGCTTCAAGCCCGTAAAACTGCATAAGAAACCCATTCATGGGTTTATAAATTTGAAAGGGACCCATGATAGTAGCAAGAAGTAACGAGGACCGTCCAAGTCATCAAGGTATCGCATTCCACTCTGTTTCAGTTGTATTTGTACTCCTTTCCTTCGTATAGGATCTTTGTTTCTGTGCTACGTTCTAGGATCTTTCTAGTCACGATCGCATTTTCTTCACGCAAGCGCCAGCGAATAGTTGAGAGTGATGGCTACCGGAGAGGAGAAAACCAGTGATGGTAGTGGGCGTCGACGAAAGTGAGCAGAGCACCTACGCAATTGGAGTGGACTCTCGATCGTTTCTTCGCTCCCTACGCTCCTAATTTCCCTTTCAAGCTCATCATCGTCCACGCCAAACCTAACGCTGTCTCTGCCGTTGGTCTCGCTGGCCCTGGTAAGCTCTTTAATTCCACACTTCTTCTAGGGTTCTGTCTGATTTGTGGTTGATTTTTTATTTTGGGGTTTGGTTCAGGAACTGCGGAGGTTGTGCCTTATGTTGATGCTGATTTGAAGCATACAGCTGTTAAGGTTATCGAGAAAGCCAAAGGACTCTGTCTGAGCAAGTCGGTACGGTTATATTCATTCACTACCTTCTGTTTTGTAATATATATATCAAAATAGAAAAATTTATTTGTATTCATTCCTCATGTATTGGGATTAGTTGAGCTTTAAATCGTGTTTATCATTCAAAAGCTTCAACCTTTGAGACAAACTACGAGTTTTCTTTCTTTTTCTTAACAATTGTATCTATTTTTGGTTACATACTTGTTACTACCTTCTTCTCAATCATGATAGATCTGTTTGTCTAGGTTCATGGCGCAGTGATAGAAGTTTTTGAAGGTGATGCAAGGAATATCCTGTGCGAGGTTGTAGATAAACACCATGCTTCTCTTCTCGTTGTTGGAAGCCATGGTTATGGAGCTATCAAGAGGTAAACCAATTCTTTCTTTTTAAAGCCTTTGTATATCCCATCTTTCAATTACATAGCTCTTCTTGAGAATCATCATTTATCTGTTTTGGACAGGGCGGTTCTCGGAAGCGTGAGTGATTACTGTGCTCATCATGCTCATTGCTCGGTGATGATCGTAAAGAAGCCTAAGATCAAGGTCTGAATCAATTATCTCTGTCAAAGCATAGTCAGTGTCAGTGTGAAGTGAAATAATGTTAGCTTCGACGTGTGAAACGATCCCAGACGATCCATTTGTGTGTGTAATTGTGTTATTACATGTTGTTCCACTCTGAACTAATAAAATGACGAAAGTTTGAATTATAAATTAGAGAAATATCCTAGATAACCCTAATTGTCAGATCAAAATAGACTTCATTAAATAAAATGTATATGAATATATACTTAGTGGTGAAATTTTGGATGTGAATTTTAAAATTTTAAAAAATAAAAGTAAATGTTAAAAAATTAAAAAAAAAGAATAATTGAGAAAATTGCCTTTATAATTATCTATGGAAAATGTATATTTTATTGATAATAAGAGTAAGAGTTACCAATAAACACAAAGGGATATTAGAATAAGAGATTATGAGTGTATTGATACTATAGTTTAGCTATTAAGAAGATCTGCTTTTCTCTTAGCCTCCCTTCCTCTTTTTAAAAGTCTTTAGAAGTAACTACAACGGTGGAGTGATTAGTGGTGTGGATCACATGTTTTTATGGTCGTTCTTAAATGCTTGGATTATTTTCATGTTTTGTGAGATTTCAAATGAATTATACTTTTGAGATTTTTTGAAAAGTTTTTGTGATTAATTTCACATGCCTAATGTTTTGTGCTTATTAGCAAGTTGATATTTTATGTATTACAGTTATGGTGCATAAATTTTTTTGGAAGATTAGAGGAATAATCTACTAATACTAAAAGATGAATATCGTGAGTGTTGAGAGTGTCCACGTAAAAAAATAAATCAACCAATCAAAGACGATTTTTTCCTGCCACGTCAGTAATGTGAGACATCTCGATTCGTCTTCCTTGCCGTCTAAAATATCAACGCAATCCTAAACGTAAGAACGTGTTTTACCACTGAAAAACTTTTATGGCACCGAAACTATTCATCTACCCCAAAGCTCCACATATAAATAGTTCTTCAACTTCCACCGATCCCAGTTCTAATCACATGATAATAGTTAAGCGCATCACTGCTTCCATGGATGACTTCATCGCCGAAATGGCTTCTCGTTCTGACATCTACTGACTCAACTTAGCTCCTCTTATTAATTGCAAGTCACGATCCCAAAGTCCAGTATCAGGGGCACATCAACAACTAATGGTAGATGCTAACAGAGCCAATGAAAGGTAAAAGTAATGAAGTCTGATTTCCAATTGTCTGCCTTGTTAAGAACAAAAAGTTTTAAAAAGTTATCCGCTTAACATAATTAGTTCCAACACTTAAGACTCTACAATATCAGTGTGATTTATAGCTGAATAAAATGCCAGAGTATATTTATTTTGCTTATTCCTCTGCACCGGTCGGGGTTTCTTTTACCGTTTCATTGTGATAAGATGATGAATGTTCAGATTGGAGATGAATACGGGAAACCAATAAATTACTAATTAAATAGACGAATGGAGATACAGAGAGCAAATAATGAAAATAACATAAAAACATTCTAGTGGTTTTGATATTTCTTTACATAGATTTCCTTTCACCAGAAAGTTGGAGGTGGAAATAGCATTCTTAGTATCCATGGAAGTTCGCACAAAAAAAGGCATCCATGGAAGAGGTGGTGGAAACGGTGATGCTTCATCACTGCTTCCATGGATGTCATGCATGCAGGGATGATGGTGTTTCATGGGGGCATGGAGGAAGATGCTATTGAGGAAGGAGAGGTATTGATTGCTGTTCTATCTGTTATCTGTTAGTGTTACAAACTTAATCATCAAATCAATCTTTCCGAATTCCGACTTAGTTTTCTCTTCAACTGTCTAAACATGAACAAGGATGTTGAAGAAATCATGTTTTGACAAATGTATACATCATAACTCTCACCAGAGCAACAAAAAACTATTGAGTAGATATTGAAACGGTTGGTTAATGTTAGTTTTTTCATTTCCAATGTTTCAGACCTTAACTTGTGTAGTTTGTAATTGTAGATCATTCCAACTCTTCTTCACTCATAAATACAATTTCAGTTATTTTATTTATTGATAGCCTACTCCAGCTTTGCCTTATCTTTATGTGAAACTTAACTACTATGTAGATTGGCCATATGAAAGAAAGAAATTGCTCCTATTTGAGCTTAAATATATTTCTCAGGGTGAGTGAAGAAATGTCTCATGAGCATAGAGCAACAAACGCAGGTCGCCTAATGAGCAGAGATTCACCAAGGTAATCTTTAATGTTGATTTTGTGAAGTAGCAGCTAGGTCCATAAGACTCTTCGATTTTAATTTCAGGATCCTTTGTTTGGTCTCCAACCTCTTTTAAGCATTACTGGTATATTATATCTGATTCTAATTAAGCTGATTCTAGAATATGTATGATAGATTCTGGAGGAACTTGCGACCCTGCAGGAGACACTGTATGACAACATCCGAGAAAATTTGGGTGGGAAAACATGGAGAAACCCTAAAGGTAAGAAGAAAAGATTTGTAGAAGATGAGGTAGACTTCACAAGGTATTTCAATTCTTCAACCTCCCTCTATATATAATTAATATATATACATCTTCATGTAAATTTTAGCGTGAGTCTATTGTTTTCTTACAAGTTTGGGATAACATGTGGTCTACTTTGTGCTTCGACTTACACTTACAACTTATGTCTTCTGGTGCTGCAGGCCCAATAGTCCATGCTTGGTTGCTAATCATTTATTCCATTCTTTCAAGGTAATGGGTTACCTAAATTGATGAGATAAGCTATATAGAGCTTTTCTATTAACTTCCAACCTAACCCCACTATTGCCCCAGTAGACGGAGTGCTAAGGTGAGCTGTTTAAGTGCTTTCAAGGGTGATGGATTTATCGTCCCACCTCTCCAAATGCAACATGGGAGTGGTTAAGGTGAAGCAATGGCTGCGTGAACCTTCCACACTCAAACTCCTAACCCTTCCATGATCCTAGGAATGCCAGATCTTACACGACAATGCGATCAAGAAACCAATACGAAACAGACCTCTCTCACGTTGCAGCATCTTCATTTGTAGCTCCACCCTGTTTTGTAAGCAATTTATGACCATTAGTTATGTGTTTTGATTCCATTGGTATTGGGAATCTGTTATAATTGTTTGTAACAGGAAACAAAAATAATCATGTGAACGTTTTTATGTAACTAGCTAATGAGGGAATCACGTGTATTTGACATTTGTAAAAAATGGGTGTTCATTATATTCAGGTATTTCAGATTTTTTTTTGATATTTCAGTATAAGGGTCTAAAAACCGCTCAGGTATTTTTTACATGTCGAATTAGGTTCGAGGTCAGATCCGTTAGGTTCAATTTCAGTCACTATATTACATGGTTGGTTTGCATAAATTTATTTTTTAGAAATTTACATGTTAAATTTTGAATTTCAAATTTATTTTATTTTAGTCAAATCACAGTTTAGTGTAGATCTTATATAAAAATTGATTACGCAGGTTTTCATTATATATAATATACATCTCTACAATAAAGACTAAGGTTTTTAGTGTGTCATTGGATATTTTTACATTTATATATATATATATATATATATATGTATGTATATGAGATATTTTTCTTTAAAAACTTCAGAAAATAATTGAGAAAATGTGAATTATTCTTATTTTGTATATTTTTGTTTAAAGTATGGAAGTTTGTTAATGAAAATATAGATGCTAACTTTCATGGCATGAGGGTTGTTCTATAAGGGGCATCATTTATCAAAGCATATTGTAAACATCATTAACTCATATGGATCTTGAGAAACCCTATAGCTATGCTCTCTAATGTACTATAAATAAGAGGTTGATTTTTAGGAAAATATTTAGTGATTCTAAAGTCAAATTTTTTTTATTATTATTATGATTAAAATTTCATTTCATGAGAAACCAAATGTGTACAATAAAATTTTAAACTAAAAGTTAATGAAATCTTTATTCATTTCACATTTCCTCATTATTGCTAACCATTCATATGTATATTGGATATTTAAAAGACAATAAATTTTAATTTTTCAATCAAGATTTATTTTATATAACATGATATATATTAAACAAAAATATTTGTCTAAAAAATCCGGGCGTAGCCCGGGAAAATCTCTAGTAATTGATAATATCATACAAAAACAATCAAAAATGAATATAATATTTAAAGATTAAAGAATATTTAATGTAGACATCTACCACTAGATTAGCACTCCTTACATAAAAAGGAAAGATGGCTCCTTTGTTGAACCTTCTTTATAGTGTAACGGTAATCAACTCTATGTGCTTTGTTTTTTTATAAAAAACTAAGTTCGAGGCAATGTGCATAGTTTCTTGATTATCACAATACAACATAATTGTCTTAGAAGACTAAAATCCAAGATCTTTAAGTAAACTATTCAGCCATACTACTCAGGAGTGATATTTGCCATTGTTCTATGCTCATTCTCAACACTAGATCTTGAGACTACTTGCTGAAAGTCACCAGATTTCCTCGAACAAAGGTACAAAAGCCGGTTGTGGACTTTCTATCAACATTATCATCTGCCAATCAGCATCACAATATCCCACAATATTTGCGTTACCTTTCTGACACATTCATAGACCTTTATCTGGGTGTGCCTTTCAGATATTTCAAAACCCCTCTCAACCATCTTCAATGATGTCTAGTAGGCTTTTGCATATTCTGACTAACTTGATTGGCCTGGTAGTGATAAGATAGATAAGTTTCCCTACCATCATTTGATACTGCTTCACATCCACTTGTGATTCCCGCTCATGCACATCCTTATAGTTTTCCTCAATAGGTGTCTTACACGGCTTGCATCAAGCTTCCATGTCTCGAATAAGAGATCCATAGCATATTTCCTTTGAGAAAGAAATAATCGGTCATCAATTTTGCATACCTTAATCTCAAGAAAATACTTTAGTTTCCCCCAAATCCTTGATCAAATGATGATTTCAGAAGTTCTTTGGTTTCTCTAATACCATCAACATTATTACCAGTTATGATAATGTCATCCACATATATGAGAACATCGACAATACATGCTTCCCCTGAGTTGTGAACAATGTATGATCAGCTTCGGGTCTCCGAAACCCATTCCCAAGCAGAAATGTACTTAGCTTATGGTACTAAACCCTTGAAAATTGTTTCAGACCATATATTGCTTTTTTGAGCTTGCAAACCTTATTTCTTCATCAAATCCTTCAAGGGCGGCCATGTACACTTCTTCTTCCAAATCTCCCTATAGAAAGATTTTTTCACATCCATTTGATAAAGATCCTAAGATAAAACATAACTCTGACTGGGTGAAGCTTGGAAACAAAGACAAAGGTCTTTGTGTAGTCCACTCCATACTTCTGAATGTAGCCTTTGGCAACAAGCTTTGCCTTGTACCTCGTAGTCTCTCCTAAGCTTGTATATTTAATGGTATAAAGCCCATCGACATCCTACATGCTCTTTTTGTGATGTAGATCAAACATTTCCTAAGTGCCATTATTTATCATGGAGGCAATCTCTTCCAACATTTTCTTGACCCATACTTTACTCAAACATGCTTCTTCATAATTGGCTGGTATTTTGTGTGATCTATCTTAGAGAGAAATGCCAGGTGCTCACTTGGAAGATGAGCTACTGAGCAGTATTCCTATATAGGATGAGCAACATCATTATTGTTATAGTAAACTCTTGTGTTCTTCCAATTCTCATGACCATGATTCACCCTTGTGCTTCAACGAAGAGGAAGCGCAAACTCTTCCTCAAAATCTTCATCATAATCTTCTTCAAACTTTGTTTACTCAGAGTTCTCAACTACTTCATTTTTAAGTAGGGCATAATCTGTCCCATTAGTTGTAGATTCCCTCTTATTAATTTCTTCATCTGAATTTGATGTAGGTGATTTTGTTCTACTGTGATCACCTCTCACGACTCAACTCTTCATCATCATTATCAGTATCCATTTGTTCTACTTGTGTAGTTTTCTCACATGTTGGTGCTGTTTTTTTTTTGGCACCAATGAGTGAGTTCAACCCCCTCAAGTATGAACTTCAGAATTGCAATTCTGTCTGTTGGAGATGTGAAATCCTTCAAGGTCCCTCAATTATTTTAAGTCAAGAATCCTTCCTCTTCATTAAACTTCACTACTCAAGAAACATACACATGTCTAGTGTCTGGATCATTGCACTTATATCCTTTATGAATTGAGAAATACCCAATGAACATACACTTCATGCTCTTGGGTTCCAGCTAATTTCTTTGAGCTTCTGGAACAAATACATAGCATCTGCATCCAAACACTCTAAGATGATCAATACTCAATTTGGTTTTATTCAGTACCTCATAGGAAGACATTCCTTGAAGACGTTTGGTGGGTAGTCGATTGATTAAATAACATGCAATCATCATTGCATCTCCCCAATATTGCTTGAGAACCTTTATGTCAAACATCATTGTTCTTGTAACTTCCATTAAATGTATGTTCTTACGCTCATGCTCTATATTTCTCAGGAGTATAAGCGCATGATGTCTGGTGAACTATCCCCTTCTTCTCTAGAAACTCTTGAACAATCAGCTTATATACTCTCCACCATTGTCACTTCTGAAAGTCTTTATCTTATCTCTAAATTGTTTTGAAAACATAGTTATGGAACTTAATAAAAGCTTCAAAAAATGTGACTCTTTGCTGGCATAAGAATTACCCATGTGTATTTGGGCTTCTCATCAATAAATAAACAAAATACTTATATTGATTTTGGGAAATACATGGAGATGTCCATACATCAGAATGAACTAGATCAAAACATTCATCATAAACTGTAGATGACTCATGAATGACAGTTTTTACAATGCTTCCCTAAAATATGCTTCACATTCATGATGAACTTGATCTAAATCCGGAAAAATGAGCAGAAGTGATTGAGAGTGAGTGTGATCCAGGAGAGCATGCCATAAAGCTTCACTGCATCCAGAACTGAGAGAAGAAAAAATTGAGACCTCCGATTGAATGTTTTCCAAAAAATAGAGACCATCCTTTGTACAACCTTCCCCTATAGTCTTCCCTGATTTATTGTTCTAAAATCACACATCATTAGGACTAAAAATAGCTAGACATTTAATATATGTGGTTGCCTTCTGAACTGACAGCAAATTAGAAGAAAAGTATGGCATATACAAAAGCCTTAGTGTTCTTTCTAAGCAACTCTAAGTCACTAACTACTCTAATAGCAATATTCTGACCATTAGCAATGTTGACCTTCCCATGGTGCGGGTTAATATTAGTCAATAGTTCTTAGTCCTTAATCATATGATGAGAAGCACCATAATCTATAATCTATGATCATAGTCTTAGGAGATTAAGAGGTAGAGAAACTCTTACTAGATTTAATTAGCGTTGAGATGCTTTTAATTGGAGCTTCAAAGTCTAACTTCCTCACTATGTCACCACCAGCATTACTCTCCCTAGATGTTTGGCTTGCTCCTTTAACCCCCTTTGGTTTCTTGTGAGGACAAAGCGTTTGTCCTTGGTGTGTCCTTTCATCTTGTAGTGGTCACATTTAATATTCTTCCACTCTTTTGCTGAAAAACTTCACGGGTCACATTAGTCGTCTCACTGTTCCCATAAAAAGGACCTCTTGATCCTTCTTTTTTTTGGATCATCATACATGCTTCATTCAAGGTTGAAAGCTTTTCAAACATTAAAATGTGGTGGATCATACCTTTGAATGATCCATTTAAAGTAAGAAATAGACCAAAGACTTGATCTTGCTCTCTCCTCTCCATCATCTCCTTCAGATATGTGGTGGGTGGTATGAGCATTTCCAACTCCGCCCAAAACGCTCTCCTCTAAAGTCCCCAAACAGAGTAGTGAATGACCTCTCCTCTTGCAGAAGATTATTCAAAGCTTTTTTCACCTCAAAATCCTACTGAGATTAGAGGTTTTACCATAAAAACCCTTTAGAGAGTCGTAAATTTTCTTGAAGTTTCAGCATAAGAATAAGCTGTAATGATAAAATGCTTCGGAGAGCTTTGAAGAATAGCAAACACTTGAAATCCTCTTTACTGGTGCTAGATTTTGTTTGAGGAGACTCCACTGCTCCTTCATCGTCTCCAGCATCCTTCTTCTTGTCTTTTGACGATCCCTAAGAACTTCTAATGTGCTCTCACAAACTTATGCTTCTAAGAGCGGTCTTTGTGATTCTTTACCACATAAGGTAGTTGTCGCTTTAAAAATAATCGGTAAAACAATCTACTTCTGATTCTTCATAGATAATTTCAGAAGGTTTAACAGAGTTAATTTTACGAAAGTTATTTTTAAGATTAGTGCTCTGAGTGTGGAAGAGAGAGAGAGAGAGTGACGAAAATGTAGATAGAGGTTCTTAATATTTATCTATATTCATCTTTACACTTGTGTCAACAACTCATAAAATAGATTTGGCTTACTAAAGAAGATAAACACGATTGACTACTAAAAAGCTAAAGATGAAATATATCTATTTTTATTGTAGCTTCGTGTTACTGTCCACAATAAAGCTTGCTAGCTTCATCTTCAGCAAGGTTTGCCAGTTTCATCTTTGACAGTCTTTGCTAAACTCTTTTCTTTCAGTTCGATAAAATCTATTATAATAATTCATTATTTTATTTATGCTTTATTGTTTTAATATATATATATATATATATATATATATATATATTTAAAATTTTTGACTAAAATTTGAATATTATTATTTTAATTTATCCATACAAAAACTAAATTCAATCTAAAATTATGAAAATTTTTGTAATCTCAAATATTAGTTGACTAGAGTAGAAATATACTATACCATAATATCAAGTAGACTTCATTTGAAGTTTATTAAACCACAAACTCTAAACTCTAATAATCCAAAACTTTTAATTAATCATTATATTAAATATGAAAAATCTTCTTAAACATACAAAACTCAACATTTATATGTAGATTAAAGTCAATAAAAATTTTGAATCTAAAATATAACCTTAGAAATATATAAATCTTTGAACTTATTGATTATTACCAAACCATAAACATTGTACAAACATGGTTAACAAATAAATCTATATTCTTTTAAATCTTTCAGTTGTATTAAATTTCAATTTGTATAACTCGTGTTGTTTATATGTATGATGTATAATAAAATGTAAAAATAAAAATTATTTATTTAAAATAAATTTTTTAGATCATATTACAAAGTAGACTTCTTGAATCTACTATCTATTAAGTGTACAATTTGAAATGTTAGAATCTTAAAATATATTTTTAATTTTTTTGTTTGATCAGAAGATATAAATAATAATTTTATTAATAATTTATGTTACTTTTAAATTTTAATAAATATGAAATTTACTTTCCATTTCTATAAAAAAATTGAGTCATTTTTGAAAAATCTCCCTATTCTTAGATTATATTATCTATTTTAATTCAATTTTATTTGAACATCAAACTTTTCATCAATTTTGTATTAGATTATTTATTTCGTACAGTTTCATGTACTATGGGTCCCAAACTGATTTTTTAAGAAATCTATTATGTATTAATATTTGGTCATGATTACTATTATTTCTGTTAACTTGTTTAAACTTGAGCTTTGTGGCTAAAATAGTATAATAATTAGTGAGATTTATTTTTTATTGTTGTTTTCCATCCATTTATATTATCCATTTTAACTAAATTATTATGCGTTAATTGATTTTTTTTATCAAGCTAAGACTGCATATGTATTTTGTGTAAATTTTTATTATATTTTTATTTAACTTTTGTTTTCCGTAATGATTTAGAAAACTATTATGTATTTATATTTGGTTATGATTTTTCACTATTTAAATTTTTTGAATGTGAGCTTTGTGGCCCGAAAAGATGAAATAATTGGGTGAGATTCATTTTTTTGGGTTTGCATAAATTTTAAATTCCTCTAAATTTAAGTTTTGTGACCATCAATAGAAAAAATCTTTAAAATTACTTTACTTTTTTAATATTTTTGTTGACTTTGAAGTTGATAAATCTAAAAATTGATATCTCAAATACAATATTTCTTCTTCTTATTATGATAAAAAAAATTATGTGTATTTTTTATATTATGTATTTTTGCAAAAAAAATTATTGCTGTCAAATTTCTTTGGATTGAAAATAATTTATTAAAATATTAGGAGAAAAATAAGATGGTGAAAAATATGAAATAATTAATAAAATTTTAAAATCATATGATGTGTCCATTTTTAGACGACTTATTAGGCTTGGGAATTTATCCGGACCCAAAAAAAAATTGAAACTGACTCTAAAAACTGGTTCGAGTCGGGTACGGGTAATGTTATTTTACCTATTTAGTCTTGTTGAGGAAGACATGTGGGTCATGAAACCGAATCTGCCGAACTCGAGACTCGATGGAGTGTCCAAAATCATGAAACTTCTAATATATATTAGGTAAATATGAGCTTTTCAGTATATTATTGATATTACATATGTTTTTTAAGTTTTTGATTCGGGTTTTTGGGTATAGTTTTGGGTATTGGGTAAAATTTTAAATTTTCAAAAATATAATTAGGTTAATTGGATAGAATTTTTGGTATTTTTTGTGTCTTCGGTCATACTTTAAGTAAAATATATTTGAATATCTTTCGAGTATTTTTTAGATTTTCGGGTATTTTTGAATCATAAATACCCGAACCAACCAGAAACCTTTAGGAACCGATAAATAACATGTTTTGCTGTTTCTAAACAACTAGACACAAACAGACTTAAATCCGACAAAACCTGAATCAGTTTCGAACCGATAAATTCAAATTACCTATTATATCATAAAAGGTAAGACACAAATGACCTGGGCCCAACAAGATCCCAACCTGAGGACTGCATACCTAGACCTACAACTTATCTTGTGAGATGTTACTCTCAAAACATAAATATCAACTTTATTAATAAAGATTTGTGAGGGTTCTTAATAACAATCATATATATAATAAGATAGTTTCCTCTCTTCTTAAGATAGCATTAGTGGGTCCCTCTTAAAAATTATCGTGGTTTACTGATCAATCTGAAGCTTTCTTATCTCTGATTGGTTTGTGGGTTTATTTATAAACTCGGTGGTCCATTTATAACCCATTTATACATTTTTTTTAAGTATAGGCGAGGTCCATTTAAGTAAACCTTAATTGCGGCCCAAATAAGCTTTTAACTTGCCTAATCTTCCTCTTGAGTTAAATTCTAGGGTTTCCCCATACGAATCACCTTCCTCTTCCTGAACGAAAGGTATTTATCATCTTCACTCTAACACAACTGATATATTTCATCTCTGTCTTAGCAATTCTCAAACTAATGTTTGATTTAACCCTTATGTATGCCTTTGTAGAATTGTGTAGTCCACAAAATTTAGAACCCCCCCCCCCCCAAATATTATTTATCATTTTCCTTTGCAAAATACTATTCCGCCACCAACTATTTATAATTGCTTATGAATCGTCAAACCAACTTTCAGATGTTGTTAGCTAATCTGTTTGGTGCAAGGGTATGACCTTAACAACGCTGCAGAAAAGACTCGAGTAAAAGTCTGTTCAGGGCCGTATTATGAGGGAGGGCGGTCAGTGTAATTGCCCCGGAGCCCGCTTCAAATCATGTTATGTTAAGGGCCTTAGTTCTTTTTTTAGCATGTTTGGTTTAGATTTGTATGGTATAAAAACATAATATTATAGAATTTTATAACTAAGAAATCAAATATAAGTTCTTGTTTGATGCTATGCGTGGGTTGAAAAAGCTAAAGAAACGCAATATTTATAAAATCCACTAGTTATGGGCCCCAAAATTTGGTTATGTTAAGCCAGCCCTGGGTCTGTTTCCTCATTGACCCGTAAGCCATCAAACGACCTATAGATTTCTGTAATGCTGCTCCATTTTCTACTTCTTTAAAATAATTTTTATAATCTTTTATACCAATAGGGTGGCCGTCTACTTGTCTTTATGTGGCGACGTTGCATCAACGTTAGGTTCTTCTAAACTCAGGTGATAAAACCCAGTCTATCATGGTGGTCACGACTGGCAGTCCAAAAATATTTAGAGTATGATCATCTATTTAAAGTATAAAACATGTTCACTTAAGTTCTCTTTAATTATATATATGATTTACTTCGACAAAAATAACTCCAAAAAAACTTACAACAATAGATTCCATGCATATATTCTACTTAATATTGTAGTCTAGGAAGCACCCTTGCTTCTCCAGGTAACCTCTATCTGAATTCCACACCATCAACCAAATTTTATTTTGACACCACTATTCCTGCCATTGAAGAGTTCATAAGCAGTTTACAACTCATTATGTCTTGGCTTGAACTCAAATGTAAATGTCTCTTAATCTTTGACAAACATATGTACTTCTTGCAGCTTGGGAGGTGCAGTAGCAGAGGTTTCCCGTGTGTTGATAGTTGATACCATGGAAGGGATAAAGAAAAATAACTTGTGTCAATTAGAGATCAAAACACTTACATCTCCAACTCTAACGAACATGTAACTTCCAGGCTTTCAATAAATCTCTTTTTTTTCTAGTGGTTAAAAATTACACATAAAAACGAAAAGATCAACAAAAAAACATTTCCATGGTGAGAGAAAAAGGGATACCCGCAGACTTAATTTAATTCTGGAGGTTGCCGCTGTTTAATCCGGCGACTGAACAGTTTATCTTCACCTATATAATTAAATGAACGCTGCAATTTACCGAGACAAAATTTCTTCAATTTGCCTTGTAAATATTGATCGCCACTGTTGCCGCAATGTTTGTTTACCGTACAGGGCTTATGTTGTCTCCGTGAAGACACAAGAAGCTGATGTTATTTGCAAAGCCCCGAAGGTTGGGGTCCTCCAACTAAATGGATGGTTACCAGGTACGAAGTTTATATCCTGACCATACATATGGGAATACCCTAATTGATATCTACGTTATCTTGAACTACCAGTTGATGACGGCAACGATAGTGCCATGTTTGTGGTCTTCGACAGGGATATGACTAAGCTCACCAAGCAAGATGCAACTAATCTTGTCTCTTGACGCGGTACCTTTTAGCTCCTACACTACATTTTTCCTACGTTTAAAATTGTGGAGGGCATGAACTACCAATGTGCCTTGAAGAGCTGACGGGCAAGGATTATGTTTCCAGATTCCTGCCACTCCATATAATTTCACCCCAAACCACCGTTACGGTTTCTGAAATCAATAACATAGCTTCTTTGGCACTCACTCTGAGGTCAGTAAATATAAGTTCTCTAAACATTTTCTTCTTACTAATTTTAAATAACACATGTATCACTATGTCTCAGAATAGCGGTAGCAACCAAGCTCCAGTCATAGACGGGGAAGGTGGACAAGCAACAACATCTGCCAGTTATACGGTTGAAGTGGATGGGAGTTGATGAAAAAAATCCTCCCGGCTTTGAAGATTAAGAAAAGCCGCAAACGCGCCCGTGAGTAATAGTTTTAAGTCTATCAAACCGTCAACCCCATTTAGCTTTCGTGTCTTTTATATTTGCTAAATTACTATGTTATTCATATTTTGAACTTTGGTTATTTCTTGCATTTTCTGCAGTCTACCTCCAACAAGGAAGACAGTAATTATGGTTTATATAATAAAGGTAACGTTGACGGGTCTTTGCATATTGAGAACATTCTTACCTTTCTGCATGAATGCATGTTACTTCACATAGTAACACGTCACTGACTTTAACATTGCCTTTAGTTGGCTCTGTTATGCATATTGTGTTACTTATTATATATGTAATTCAGGCAGACGTTTATAACACACCTTTAACTTTTTCTCTTACAGTCTTACTACATGCAAATGGTTGTTCCCAGTTTTCAACCCACCATTTTTCCCGAGAACCCAAATATGTCTCAATCAGTCCCGTTACAATAGTCGGTTAAGTGTGCCGAACAAAACTAAAAGTACTAATTAAGAAAGGCATAGTCTACATCTCAATCAATTTTTGTATGCCTTCTATAATTTTCATAGACGCCAACTTATACATTTACAAACCAAGATGATCACTAAACTAAACACATTTAGCCGTGACGACTTTCATTTAACTAAATAGTCTTAATAAATCCAAGTCCCATGCCATTCAAAATCTTGAGGAGCATAAATGAATGTTAAGATTTCTAAACAAAAACAAAAAAAAATAGACCTTTGGTGTTCAAATTTAAATTATGAGAACTTGAATATTTCATAGTTTTTATAATTTAACATCTTATAAATGTATATGCATTTTAATAAGTTCATTATTTGGAAAAACATTCATGCATATTTAAAAAAAAAATCATTTCAGTTGTACTATATTAACAAGAAAATGCACGTACAAGTCTCCGCGCAATCGCCGAGTTCCACCCCTATAAAAGTTAGTAGTATAATTTATGCATAAATATGAATACTTATTTAATATTAAGATAAATACTAAGTGGGTTAGTAAATACATGAACTGCAAATTCATTAAATAATCTGAAACGATTAATTAATTTTGAAAAGTCAAATTAAAGAAACTGTAAATTGGTATATTAATGAATGAGGCCGAAAAACTGACAAAAAGATGTACTCCTAAAATACTAATTGTAATAAAAGTAAAGAAGGAGGCAACGTGTCTTCTATATAAAAGTCATTTCGCATTTCACTCCCGTCCGACTCGCCATTCAAACACACTCCGATTCATTCTCTCCCTTAAGAACTATTTCGATCCTCGATCCAGTTTTCAATTATACAAGAAGATGGCTTCGGAGCGTACATACCGGCGACACGATACGGAGCAACCTCTCTACCGGAAGCCTATCAAGCCGATCCGTTACATTCTCCGGGAACAGAGACTCGTCTTCCTCCTCGTCGGCATTGCGATCGCCACCTTAGCCTTCACGCTTTTCTCTCCATCCTCCTCCACGCACCTGGATCCGGTTTCCGGATACGGAGTGAGATCGTCGGAATCATCATCCAGCATCGAGTACATAACCGGTGGGATTGGATCGGTTGGAGGGAAAATCCCTCTGGGACTGAAACGCAAAGGTCTCCGGGTGGTGGTGACCGGTGGAGCCGGTTTCGTGGGGTCACACCTGGTGGACAGATTGATGGCGAGAGGAGACAAAGTGATCGTCGTCGACAACTTCTTCACGGGAGTAAAGAGAACGTGATGCACCATTTCGGAACCCTAACTTCGAGCTCATCAGGCACGACGTCGTCGAGCCTATTCTTCTGAGGTTGACCAGATCTACCATCTGGCGTGTCCTGCTTCTCCCGTTCACTACAAATTCAACCCGGTCAAGACGATTAAGACGAATGTTGTCGGGACGTTGAACATGTTGGGGCTAGCGAAGAGAGTGGGAGCGAGATTCTTGCTGACGAGTACGAGTGAGGTGTACGGAGATCCTCTGCAGCATCCTCAGGTTGAGACTTACTGGGGCAATGTTAATCCCATTGGTAAAACTACTTTCATTACCCTTCTTTCTTCGTATTGATGATGATTCATGGAGAATTAGTGTAGTTGAGGTTTGTGAATGGCACAATTTGGAACAGGTGTTCGGAGTTGTTACGACGAAGGGAAACGTACGGCGGAGACGTTGGCCATGGACTATCACAGAGGAGCTAATGTTGAGGTCTGTGTGTTTTGTTACAAGAACCTTTGATGATATATATATAGGAGATAAAGATAACTGATTACGAGGAACAAACAGGTTAGGATAGCTCGGATCTTCAATACTTATGGGCCAAGGATGTGTATTGATGACGGTCGTGTGGTTAGCAACTTCGTTGCCCAGGTAAAGGTTTTCTTTTTAGATTTAACATAAACGAATAGTAGATCGAAGGGTGATGAGTAAGTAAATAGAATGGTAACGTGATTGGTGCAGGCATTAAGAAAAGAGCCATTGACTGTCTATGGTGATGGCAAGCAGACAAGGAGTTTCCAGTTTGTCTCTGATCTGGTAAATCCCCCTCTTTTTCCTCCTTAGGTATTACAAAGCAATAGAAAAAGTTCCATTCAATGTAGCCATACTGCTATATTCCAATTTTGGCCTGGTAATACAATTGTTACATATTCAAGCTATGTTATGGTGATGTGGCTAGCGTACAAATAGGTGGTTGAGAATTGATATTTGATGTTTCTACTGTTAGTTTGATGCGGAATCTCTATCTATAGCGCAAAACAACTCTCTAGGATCAGATTTGTGACCGGGGCTCGCTAACTTGATGCATAACAATATCAAACGATTGACAAAAAAAAACTCTTTATTGTACCATGTCCTTGTTTTCTTGAGTTGAAAAAAACATTTATCTTCTCTTTTTTTATGCGTCTCTCCATTACCTTGGATTGTTGGTTTGTGAGTGTAAGTAAACTTGAATGTAATAGGTGGAGGGTCTGATGAGGTTGATGGAAGGAGAACACGTTGGCCCATTTAACCTTGGTAACCCTGGTGAATTCACCATGCTTGAACTCGCTAAGGTCTCTCTCTCTCTCTCCTGTTACCATTTCTCTCAAAACTTTTTATATCTGAGCGAAATGAGTGAATGTGGGGGTGCGCAGGTGGTTCAAGAGACAATAGACCCAAACGCAAAGATTGAGTTTAGACCAAACACAGAGGACGACCCACACAAGAGGAAACCAGACATAACAAAGGCGAAAGAGCTTCTAGGTTGGGAACCAAAGGTGGCTCTGCGCCAAGGACTCCCACTTATGGTCAAAGATTTCCGTCAGCGTGTCTTTGGCGACCAGAAGCAGCAGGAGGGGACACCACCACGTCTTCATCAACAGAATAAATAAAATCAAGTAGTGGCCTCCCTCTAAGCTCCTATATAAAACTCCATGACCACCGCAGCTAGGCAGCATGAATCATAGAGAGACAGGACTGCATCGTTTCTTTTAATTTATTTCACATTCCTTTTTGTTATTTTTCTCGTTCTCAATGTAACTGGAGATCTTACCTCACACCAATTTTTTTTTTAAAATTTCTTATTGTAATAATCTA